>OY744616.1:41111130-41308630 GCA_963556255.1 Allolobophora icterica
GGTGGTGGACTGAGAGCTGTGTGTCTGGCTGCACTCATCCATCCTTCATCCTTCATCAGCCAATATGAGACTGAACGCTGATTGCGATCTTTTTGGAATTGATTGGATCTGAGGGTAGGTGCAAGATTCTTCATAGATTCATGTAATCAACTGTAATTATGTAATCGACTCATAATAATGATCTTTATATAAACTGCGCTACAGAAGTTAGAGAAATATCTGGTTTGACAAGCGCACGTCAGTTGTTCTAGCCAGGTAACCGATTGGACAAACCACACGTAAGGTATAAAGGAGATACCATTGCCTCCATTAGGTCTTAGATGATGCCATAGGTTTTGGTTGATACCATAGGTCTTTGTTGTAAGGTAAGTCTTCAACGCATGTCTACTTAGCGTCTGATCGATTAGCGTTATTTCGGCAGAAGGAAATAATGATCACGTGTCTGACTGACTGATGGTGCCTCGATATATGACACAGAAGTTGATAATTAGGGCCTAAATGTAGCCTATGTCCTATGTATGAATGAATGTATGCGTCTATGAGTGAATGCATGAATGCATGCATATAAATTGCATGTATGCATGCGCATATCTTATAACTTATATAGCACCAGTTGACAGCCTCGCTAAGGCGTAGTAAGAATGTGTGACTGAACACCCTCGCAAAGTGGGAATATTTAATTTGCGAGAAAGGCGCTCAGAAGGCAAGTAGGCATAAAATGGGTGAAACTGAGTTCTTTGCTTATTTCTTTTCCTTGCTGTGTTAGCTAACAAACTGCAAGGCCTTGTGTAGTGTGTTACTAAGTATTATTAGTTTCTAATTCTTATTACAATACGACAACAAATAGGTCTCTACTTAAGTAAACCCATTTCTGTCCTAATTTGAAGTCATGTGCATCGTTTATTGTTCAGATTATTAATTCCTGCAAATATTCATGTTGACGGCCAGTTGTCGCTTCAATGACGAGATTGTTGGGTCTGACCTTCTAAGTAGGCCTAAGGGAATGTTATTCCAGACAGAGGGTGAGTCTGAGCTGAAGCACGTTCACTGATGGCCTTAGCAACGAAAGGTTGACGACCAGAATTCCCAGACACAATTTTCAAAGGAGGTTGATCGAAGCTGTTGATGACTCAGCGTAGACGAACGAAAGATGGATGACAAGACGACTTCCTCCAAGACACACCGTCATCTGCAGCAGCAACAGCAGCATCCGCAACACGGATCAGCGGACCCAGTCATCTGCTATGCCATCGTAGACGATTCAAAACCAAAGTGTTCATGGAAGCTGCAGGGTGAGTACCTTCATTCGTCTAAATCTGTCTTCAGAAGTTTAGAGCGCCCAAAGAAACTAAGTCGCAGGAACTGCAGCTTATTCACAGGCGCTTAGTCAAAACAAAATTGATAGGAAGCTATGGTAAGGTAAGGTTCCAGGCAGGGGCGGACTGGAGGAAAGTTGCAGGCCGGGCAATTTAGCTATCTTGGCAGGCCACTGAGAGCATGGGTCCGAGGAGGGGGTTGTGAAATTCTGAACCGATAGATAATGTTAACTTATACAGAAATCTTTGATATATAGTTTATATATATACGTTCTTAGCTGCTAAGAACTAAGTTATGCTGAGACGTAGCATTAGAATTGCTAAGAAATGGAAAACATGTAAAAGAATTAGAACTAATATCACTGAAATTGTAATACATTAAAGTATTCTTTTAAAGCTCGCTCTTTTTTACCATGACTTCATCATCAATAATCTTTTCAGAGCTTAAATGACATAAAAAAATTCACATTAATGCTTCCAAATGATCTTGAGTCATTGAGTTTCTTAGACGGTTCTTTATATATTTTAGATTTGAAAACTTCGCTCGCAGGCTACTTGCCGCTGCTATACCTTCTTCCATTTCTACAGTATTTTCTCTTCTGTTATTAATAAAAGCATGACACACTCTCTTGGTGAAAAATAAAGTTATTTTTTAGCATTATTTAATTCAGTAAGCCCTAGTATTCACTTAACACAATTTTTCGGATATAACATATTGAACTTCCGGTGTGAGGAAAAGTTAATCGAAGATTTTTGACGATTTAAACTTTGAGGCGTTTCCTACTTAAACGTCTTTCCAATTTCTGTAAGTATTCACCTTGACGTATCAAAGAGGTTTCCTGGCATTCCATAAACATCCGTTGCTCCGTCCCTTGGCGTTCAATAAATGTTCTATGCTCAGCCCGTTGTCATTCCATAAATGACATAAAAAATTCACATGACATAAGCATTGCCGTTCCATAAATGTTCTATGCTCATTGCTCAGCCCCTTGTCATTCCATAAATGTTCTATGCTCAGCCCCTTGTCGTTCCAAGACAGTTTTCTGGCGCTGCATAAATGTGTGAAACATAGACCTCATTTCTTCTACCGCTCTAGGGGAGACCGGGCACGATATAGGATTATAGGGTTTCTCTTGCCGATTCCTCATCGCTATGGCTCTGTAGAAATTCTTCAGACTTATCCACAGAACGCTTAGACATTCATTCAATCATTCAGAAATTTAATATAGAGCATCTTCAAGAAACTTACCCAGAAGCGCTCCCAGCCCAGCCACGGCAATAGAGATTAGACTTGAGCAGCTTGTTAAAAGAGTTACGAGTTCGTAACTTAGTTACGAGTTTAGGGGCTATTTACTACAGCCTATAGGCCTAACGCCAATACTTCACAATGGCTAAAAGCCTCACTACTGGATTATGCACAACTGATTTTATAATCGGGACTATTAACACTAACAGTCTCTGAGTTTAAAATCCTTGCTCTGACTTTACACACGAATCATTCTGTACTGCAGATTATAACGTTCACAAGTAATCTGTTATCATCAGGGATCGGTTGGGACCGGAACGCACCGGAACGGCGTTCCGGTTCTTTTTTTGACGACAGGTATTTTAGACAGGATTCACAAGAACATTTCTAGAGATTAACAAGGCGCTTGACGCTGGCGTTCCGGTTCTCTTTTGTTTATGACGGGATCCCTGGTTATCATCCTGTCATCATCGTATATACGTAACAGAAAGTAATTTGATAAGTAACAGAAAGTAATTTGATAAAGACTTCCCCTTGACGATTTGGTTTTCCCCGCAGAACTTCTGTAGCGCCACGGCTGATGTAGAGGGCACTCCTCGAAAGACAAGCGAGAAAGACATGGCTGACTTCTATATCGGCCGAAGACAGACTAACTATATAGCCTTCCAACGTGCAAGACAGAACGGACTATCTACGCCTCTGAAAACACGACAGGAACTACCGTCCGTCCTCTTCGAAAGCAAACCAACGACTCCTTCTAACGGCTTTTACGAGCAGACTGACTCGGCCAGCTTACTGAAACGGTTATCGAACACCGCTCGAATCTATCGGAAATACTACCATATCCACCTGAAAACTGCTCTTTTTCGCCGTGCTGGAGTCGGGAGCGCCTCTGAGTAGTTCCCTTGAAGTGGCGCTATATAAATTTACGAATGAATGAATCTATCCTCGTTTCAGTCTATAGGTATGCGAAGAGTGCCCGCGGTTTAAAGAGTTCCCACGAGAGTATATTACTATCCAGACCTCGGTTTCACGGGGCATTACATTTGACCTCAGAAGGGGTCTCGCTGACCAGGATATCGTCGTCGGAAGACCGTCACCGAATCCGAGCAAAGGTCAAAACTTGACCTGCTAACTCAGCGGTACAAGCTTTGAAGAGAACATCTGTCCATTCCATCATCACACCATGGGAACGGAAAGTGATCTTACTGAATCGAGAAAGCGGCGTCGCAAGTATCGCTTCCCCCTCCCTTACGCGACAAGACAGTTTCACGCTCCAGCGCCAGATGTCGCTTCTAACAAAAAATGGCTGCCCAAAGAGGGAGCAGTATTACAGCCATTTACATTTGAATATTAGTATATATGCCTACGCTAGTCTGCAACGTCACTGCGTCAGATGTTATTATCAGTTTTGCTTTTATACTGTTTAATTGCCAAATATTCTGTAAGCGTGTGTGTGAACTTTACAGAATTTCAAAGAAAAATTATTTTAGTCAACTTGCCAGGCCAGGCCACCGGGCAAATGCCCGGTTGCCCGGTGGGCCAGTCCGCCTCTGGTTCCAGGTCGAGATTTAAAAAAGGCGGATTGACAGTCAGACCGCTTTAAGGTGATGATGTTTCCACTTGGAACGGAGATAGCGGTAAGGATCTGGAGGAAGATGAATCAGCATAGGACATTTGGAAATGGTTGTTGCCAATTTTGAACGAATTATATTAGCGCGACTTGTCTCTGCTTGACATTTGACTGGATTGCTACACGTGTTGGATAATCCTGCGGTCTATGAACCACAATATTTAGGATGTTTCCCTTGTCCCACGAAATGCATCTTCGACGGTGGTTCAAATGCAAAGACTCTTGACTCTTTCTAGAGATTTCTTGAACTCGTCAACAGTTGGACGACCAGTCATTCCAGGCAGAGTGTGGTTTATGTAACACGTTTCAAGCAACCAGCCATGTCTAATACATCCAGACTCCACACATAAGGGGTTTAAGCATTTCGCTCCAATGTATTCTCAGTTTACTTGCAAATTGCTTGACCAGAGACAAGTAAAATAATATAGAGATGTTTGTATGAAACCCATTCAGAGGGAACTCACTCAGGTATAGGCCTATCTTTCGATGTTGCATATGCTGCTGATTATGCTTCAATTAGCAGCAACAGAAAAAGCCTTACCCAAAGTTCAACCTTATCTTGTGGCGATCTGTAAGCCACACGAGTGGAATTCCATCAAAGCTATATTTATACAAAATGTGGATCATCACTTCATGTAATGCGAGTCTCCGAAATTCTCAAAAGCTGCGTCCAATGAGAGAAGTATCTGGTAATTCCGACGGATATTATAATTTGCTCAATTTATACAGATTGAAGACGATCATAAATGACACACAGACGCATTGCAAGTGAACAAACTCAGTCGCTCTTTCTCAAATCAAACCTCGGGTGTGAGGAATGTATTGGATTTGTTCTCCATTCGTAGAATCGTAGCAGATACAAAATTCGAAGTAAAAAAGGAACGCTGCAGGTGGGCATACGAGACAATTGTAGTAGTCGATGAAACAATTAACACAGTTTAGGGCTTGGGTTATGTCCATGACACCTCATCAAGTGCTGCGACGCACGGGTGGGGCATTGGCGCCTCACTTGAAAAAGTAGTGTGTGAGAGACAGAAAGAGAGAGAGAGAGAGAGAGAGAGAGAGAGATAGATAAAGAGAGAGAGAGGAAGAGAAAGCGAGAGAGAAAGAGAGAGAGAGAGAAAGAGAGAGAGAGAGGAAGAGAGAGCGAAAAGAGAGGGAGAGAGACAGAGAGAATCAAAAAGAGAGACAGAGAGAGAAAGAAAGAGAGAGAAAGAGAAAGAGAGTGAGAGAGAAAGAGAAAGAGAGAGAGAGAGAGAGGAAGAGAGAGAGAGAGAGAAAGATAGAGAGAGTCTCAGAGAGAAAGATAAAGAGAGAGAGAGGAAGAGAAAGAGAAAGAGAAAGAGACAGAGAGAGAAAGAGAGAAAGAGAAAGAGAGCGAAAGAGAGAGAGAGAGAGAGAGAGAGAGAGAGAGAGAGAGAGAGAGAGAGAGAGAGAGAGAGAGAGAGGAGAGAGAAGAAGTGCTTTTTATCTCCACTTGAAACCTTACAGATAAACACATTTGACGCCTGTATAGTTGCATACTGGTTGTCCTAAAAGCCCTGAATGGTCTGCAGCTGTTTATCTGTCTTTTGTCTCTCTCTTTGTCTTTCATTGTCTTTCTGTTTGTTCCTTTGTCTTCATCTGTTTTTACCATCTTGCTCAGCTTCTTCTTCAGTTGTTTAAATGACGGTTGCAGCTGCAGACTCAGCAGCCAAAGCATCGTCCAGACAGACATCATCCAGAAACACGACATTAAAAGCAACAGCAGCAGCAGCAACCGACTCCATCGCTCCCTCTTTTTCTCCTCCTCCTCCTGCTCCTACCGTTTCCTTCCACTCCTCTTCTTCTTTCCACAGTCATTCCTCAGAGAGATCGTTTCTGAAGTGGAATGGAAAGAAACGCCTCTCTTCCTTCAGCTCTTCTACCTCTGCACATCCAATCTGCGCCGCAGTCTACGTCGCTATTCCGTCAAAGACGAGTGACAACGACACTGATGATGATGCTGATGACAACGATACGCTGGACATCGCCGTGACAGGACTTCCCATCAACCGCAGCAGCCAGGGACTACCTCGGTCGAGCGCCTCATCAACCGCTGTATCTTTTATCCATCGCTCGTCGTTTTCCGCTGGTTGCACTGGCTCCCTGGCCGCCAACAACAGCGACCGAATCCAGTGCGACTACGTTCAACTCGTTCCTGGTTCTCAGAGACATAAGCAATTAGAGGAAGAAGAAGAGAAGGACACGAATATGAAGAAGGAGGAGGAGGAGGAAGAGGAGAAGGAGGAGGAGGAAGCAATGTGTTGTTCATCATCATCACCAGATCAAATCTGGCAAACATCTTTCAAAGACAGAACGTCATCTGTTCATCCGTTGATGTCTCTTCATCGCCTTCAGACTTCGTCAGACTTTGCAGAACGTAAGTCGCCGAACATTTGTCTCACTTCGTCTAATCTGATCTAATTCAGTTACTTATGTAGCGCCTTTAACATAGCTCATGACGTCAGTTCATGTTGTGTCTTGCATAATTCATATTGAGCCATTACAAGTTGTCTCTACGTTTTGTGTATATGTTTGACGATCCTTGACCTCTTGTTGCACCCTGCAGCTGAACAGTTTGAACTTTCTTTGTCTGCTATGGCGGGTTCATAGCTTTGGAATTTATTGTCCATTGCTGTGCGTTTTGTCAGTTCCCTGGTGTCATTCAGGTCGAACTATAAAAATCTAAAAATTAAATCTGCAGAAGCTACAAATATGTTTAGAATTCCTTAGCCAGATCAATAACGAAAACACCCAAAATACCAACACAACAACCTAAACTGTAGTTTATGTTGGTGTGTGTGTGCGCGCGTGTGTGTGGCAGCGTGGCAGGCGACCTCTGGCGATCGACCGATGTACGATGGACCGGATTTGGCGCCAGTGGACCTTCCGGAGGATCACGTGGGAACCGAAGCACCTGTCTATCCGCTAGATGTCACCAGACTCGACAGGATCTCAGGATACGAAGATGCTTGTTACCATAGGAACAGTAAGCTATTCGCGAGGGAACTGAGGTTTATGATAAAACTATGATGATAATGATGATGATAATAATGACGAGGACGATCCAGCGTCGTCCTCATCATTATTATTATCATCATCATTATATTCATAGTCGTCAGCGTCATCGTCGTCGTTGTTCAACACTGTCATCAAAACCATCGTACCAAATCGAGGCTGTCTCTTAATAAGCGCTAGAGAAATTTGTTATTGCTTTCCAGTGATTTGAGTAGAGCCTTTAATTTCTCACCGAGTGAACTTAACTTATAATCAGATTGAAGATCGTCAACATCGGCTGAGTATCGATGGATGTCCTGGCTTCAGAAGATATCTGACTCGTGACATTGGTGTAATGTAATTGATGGTGTAACCGTGTAATGTTCCTAAGCTATGTGGTTTTGCACCCAGTCGACGGATCGACGAAAACGTGACACACGCATAGACATTGCATTCTAGCAGCTCCTTAATGTCTTTCAGGTCTAGATTTTCAACTGGTTTTAGGTTTCTCTAATGATTTGGACGGGGATATATCCAATGGATCGTCCACCTGATCACTGTCTCACACGAACGACTGATATCTTGTGCGCCATGGTAACGGCGCCGTATAAATCACTAGATTAGCTTAGGAACATTACACCATCAATTACATTACACCAATGTCTTTCGCCGTTCTGTGGTTTGGAAGCAGGTCGAGCGCCACTCATAGCACCTCCTCCTCCTACTCCACCTACTCCTCCTGTGGTCGCTCTCAGTCAGGTCGAAATGGATCGAGGCAGAGTCGCCTTTCGACCTCAAGTCCAGGACGAAACAACCAAGTAAGACCTCGAAGACGTGTCTTCTTCTCTTTTTATTCTTAACATTCTTGTTTCTTCTGTCAGATATTTCAATAATTTGTTGCACGATCAGGAAACTAATTATCATATCTATAGTATCTATCCAAGTCTGTATGGAAATTTTCAATTTTCTATAGTGCTGTTTAAGTAACGCACAAAACAAGGCATTAAAAGATGGCCAGCTATAAGCAAAACATCATTCAGAAATCCCAATCCACTAGACATGATCAGTGTAGATCCTGTAGATCCATGGAGTTCCAGAGACCGAAACATGTGAGATATTAGTCCAGACACAGTAGAACTTTCAGAGCTGACACAGAAACAGACAGGAAATTCCAGAGTTTCGGTCCATCAACCGAAATTCCTTTTAAGTCCGGGAAGTCTGTCTGGTCAGGTTCTTCTGCTGATGGATTCTCGCTTCAACTGAAAGATCCTTAAACCTCTGGACCACGCCTCTTATGAATATTGCTGAATCAGGCAATGCAATGAATATGCAATGACCTGAACTTGACCTGAACTTGACCTGACCTTGATCTGACCTTAGCTCCAGTCGTTGGTGTCTGTGCTAGCACTGGATGTATATCGGAGGCTGAGGCGAGAGATGCTTTGATTCGGTTCGTAACCGAAAGATCATGCTACGGCAAATCGTCTGCTAAAGAGATGGACATCTACTGCATCAGGTCAACGAGTGCACTTCACGTAAGTATTCTGTTTGTGTTGAGACAATGGTAACCATATATTATAAGTATTCTTCTGATTGAATACAATCGTATTCATGTCTAGATATATTCTGTTTGAAGACAATCGTAACCATATCCATGTATTCTCTTTGTTTAAAGACAATTGTAACCACATCTAAGTATTCTTCTGGTTGAATACAATCGTATTCATATCTAGGTATATTTCTGTTTGAAAACAATCGTAACCATATCCATGCATTCTCTTTGTTTGAAGACAATCGTAACTAGGGATATTAGAAAACTAGAAATCACGGCAAAAGAGTTCAAAAGTCACGGTAGGAGTTTATAAAAATGTGCGAAAATTACGGCAAATTTCACGGAATGAAATCGTGCTTTTTTTGCTAAGATCCGACCAAACAAGAGCGCAAATAACGGCCAACGCGTAATATAAGATGTATTTGGGAGACTGAGGCGAGAGAAGGGACAATGTCAGTGACGTCAACGTCAACGTCATCGAGTGGCTGTTTTACTAATTTATTATTATTATTAATTGCTTTCTTTTAATTTAATGCAATTTCTTACGTTGCGAAACATATCAGTTCGAAACGTCGCTTTGGGTTAATTTCACAAAGATTTCCCGAAATCACGAAATTCACGGCTTCGTAACTTCGTGAATTTCTGCTGTCCCTAATCGTAACCTTATCTACGTATTCTCTTTGTGTGCAAACAATCGTAACCCTATCTACGTAGGCCTATTCTTCTATTTTAAGGCAATACGTATTAGGGCCTGTTCTGCTTGAAAACAATCGTAATTATATTTAGGTTTATTTCTCTTTTAAAACCATCGTAACCATATCAACGTTTATTTTTTTGACAATCTGTTTTGAAAATCTAAACCATATTATATCTAAGTATTCTCTTTGTTTGAAAACAATTGTAACCATATCTACATATTCTTCTGCATGTTCGAAGACAATCGTAACCATGTCTGCGTTTTCTCTTTGTTTGAAATCAATCGTAACCATATAGGCCCTATCAACGTATTCCCCTTGTTTGAAATCAATCGTAACCATATAGGCCCTATCAACGTATTCCCCTTGTTTGAAATCAATCGTAACCATATAGGCCCTATCAACGTATTCCCCTTGTTTGAAATCAATCGTAACCATATAGGCCCTATCAACGTATTCCCCTTGTTTGAAATCAATCGTAACCATATAGGCCCTATCAACGTATTCCCCTTGTTTGAAATCAATCGTAACCATATAGGCCCTATCAACGTATTCCCCTTGTTTGAAATCAATCGTAACCATATAGGCCCTATCAACGTATTCCCCTTGTTTGAAATCAATCGTAACCATATAGGCCCTATCAACGTATTCCCCTTGTTTGAAATCAATCGTAACCATATAGGCCCTATCAACGTATTCCCCTTGTTTGAAATCAATCGTAACCATATAGGCCCTATCAACGTATTCCCCTTGTTTGAAATCAATCGTAACCATATAGGCCCTATCAACGTATTCCCCTTGTTTGAAATCAATCGTAACCATATAGGCCCTATCAACGTATTCCCCTTGTTTGAAAGCAATCGTAACCATATAGGCCCTATCAACGTATTCCCCTTGTTTGAAATCAATCGTAACCATATAGGCCCTATCAACGTATTCCCCTTGTTTGAAAGCAATCGTAACCATATAGGCCCTATCAACGTATTCCCCTTGTTTGAAATCAATCGTAACCATATAGGCCCTATCAACGTATTCCCCTTGTTTGAAATCAATCGTAACCATATAGGCCCTATCAACGTATTCCCCTTGTTTGAAATCAATCGTAACCATATAGGCCCTATCAACGTATTCCCCTTGTTTGAAATCAATCGTAACCATATAGGCCCTATCAACGTATTCCCCTTGTTTGAAAGCAATCGTAACCATATAGGCCCTATCAACGTATTCCCCTTGTTTGAAATCAATCGTAACCATATAGGCCCTATCAACGTATTCCCCTTGTTTGAAAGCAATCGTAACCATATAGGCCCTATCAACGTATTCCCCTTGTTTGAAATCAATCGTAACCATATAGGCCCTATCAACGTATTCCCCTTGTTTGAAATCAATCGTAACCATATAGGCCCTATCAACGTATTCCCCTTGTTTGAAATCAATCGTAACCATATAGGCCCTATCAACGTATTCCCCTTGTTTGAAATCAATCGTAACCATATAGGCCCTATCAACGTATTCCCCTTGTTTGAAATCAATCGTAACCATATAGGCCCTATCAACGTATTCCCCTTGTTTGAAATCAATCGTAACCATATAGGCCCTATCAACGTATTCCCCTTGTTTGAAATCAATCGTAACCATATAGGCCCTATCAACGTATTCCCCTTGTTTGAAATCAATCGTAACCATATAGGCCCTATCAACGTATTCCCCTTGTTTGAAAGCAATCGTAACCATATAGGCCCTATCAACGTATTCCCCTTGTTTGAAATCAATCGTAACCATATAGGCCCTATCAACGTATTCCCCTTGTTTGAAATCAATCGTAACCATATAGGCCCTATCAACGTATTCCCCTTGTTTGAAATCAATCGTAACCATATAGGCCATATCAACGTATTCCCCTTGTTTGAAAGCAATCGTAACCATATAGGCCCTATCAACGTATTCCCCTTGTTTGAAATCAATCGTAACCATATAGGCCCTATCAACGTATTCCCCTTGTTTGAAATCAATCGTAACCATATAGGCCCTATCAACGTATTCCCCTTGTTTGAAATCAATCGTAACCATATAGGCCCTATCAACGTATTCCCCTTGTTTGAAAGCAATCGTAACCATATAGGCCCTATCAACGTATTCCCCTTGTTTGAAATCAATCGTAACCATATAGGCCCTATCAACGTATTCCCCTTGTTTGAAATCAATCGTAACCATATAGGCCCTATCAACGTATTCCCCTTGTTTGAAATCAATCGTAACCATATAGGCCCTATCAACGTATTCCCCTTGTTTGAAAGCAATCGTAACCATATAGGCCCTATCAACGTATTCCCCTTGTTTGAAATCAATCGTAACCATATAGGCCCTATCAACGTATTCCCCTTGTTTGAAATCAATCGTAACCATATAGGCCCTATCAACGTATTCCCCTTGTTTGAAATCAATCGTAACCATATAGGCCCTATCAACGTATTCCCCTTGTTTGAAAGCAATCGTAACCATATAGGCCCTATCAACGTATTCCCCTTGTTTGAAATCAATCGTAACCATATAGGCCCTATCAACGTATTCCCCTTGTTTGAAATCAATCGTAACCATATAGGCCCTATCAACGTATTCCCCTTGTTTGAAATCAATCGTAACCATATAGGCCCTATCAACGTATTCCCCTTGTTTGAAATCAATCGTAACCATATAGGCCCTATCAACGTATTCCCCTTGTTTGAAATCAATCGTAACCATATAGGCCCTATCAACGTATTCCCCTTGTTTGAAATCAATCGTAACCATATAGGCCCTATCAACGTATTCCCCTTGTTTGAAATCAATCGTAACCATATAGGCCCTATCAACGTATTCCCCTTGTTTGAAATCAATCGTAACCATATAGGCCCTATCAACGTATTCCCCTTGTTTGAAAGCAATCGTAACCATATAGGCCCTATCAACGTATTCCCCTTGTTTGAAATCAATCGTAACCATATAGGCCCTATCAACGTATTCCCCTTGTTTGAAATCAATCGTAACCATATAGGCCCTATCAACGTATTCCCCTTGTTTGAAATCAATCGTAACCATATAGGCCCTATCAACGTATTCCCCTTGTTTGAAATCAATCGTAACCATATAGGCCCTATCAACGTATTCCCCTTGTTTGAAATCAATCGTAACCATATAGGCCCTATCAACGTATTCCCCTTGTTTGAAATCAATCGTAACCATATAGGCCCTATCAACGTATTCCCCTTGTTTGAAAGCAATCGTAACCATATAGGCCCTATCAACGTATTCCCCTTGTTTGAAATCAATCGTAACCATATAGGCCCTATCAACGTATTCCCCTTGTTTGAAATCAATCGTAACCATATAGGCCCTATCAACGTATTCCCCTTGTTTGAAATCAATCGTAACCATATAGGCCCTATCAACGTATTCCCCTTGTTTGAAAGCAATAGTAACCATAATATCTAAGTATTCTCTTAGTTTGGAAACAATCGTGACCACATCTACGGTAAAGCATGTTTCTCAGATATTGTACTCGTATGATGAGTACAATATCAAACATGCTTTACCGTGGAATTCTATGTAGGCCTACCTACTATCTAACTATATATGCAATGCCAGACAAGGCAAGGCCAGAGAAGTTGAGGTACAGGGTTAGAGAAGGTAAGACAGTGAATGTTTGGAAGTGATGCAAACAGACAGAGGAATGTACCTACTATCTAACTATGCAATGCCAGACAAGGTAAGGCCAGAGAAGTTGAGGTACAGAGTTAGAGAAGGTAAGACAGTGAATGTTTGGAAGTGATGCAAACAGACAGAGGATGGAAGCATGGAAAGGCACTAAAAGCTGAGATTATTTCCAGGTCAGACAAGAGAAGAAGCAGACGACGACGAAGAAGAAGATGAGGAAAAACAAAACAGCGGCAATGGGTTTGAAGTGTTAGCGACTTATTAGACACGTCACTTAAGGGCGGTTGGACAGGCGGCTGTCACAGGCCTCTCCCTCGCCCTCTGATCTTGCCACTGACAGTGTACTCTCATTGTAGCAGGGCTGCCTATGGGGCACATGTGCAGCCGAAATCTCAAAACAAATTTCTGCTCGGGCAGGAATTTGAAACTCAGACTTCCGACTGACCGTCAGATTGACGCGATTCCCTAAAAACGGAGAATGGACTGTGAACTGATGTTGAATGTGGTTTAGTCTATGTTTGGTTTAGTCTCTTGGTGGGAAGGTGGGACCAAGTAAAGGGCAAGGACAGGTATGCTGAAAGAATTCAATAAGACAGGGAGGGATAGATATTGATATACAACTATGCGGTTAAATAATATTTACAGTGAGAGAAAAAGTTGAGGTGCAAGAGAAGAAGAAAGTGAAACCAGATAAAGGGCACGAGGGCTCGAAGATAAAAGGCATGAGGGCTCAGAGATAAAGGGCATGATGGCTCAAAGATAAAAGGCATGAGGGCTTAAAGATAAAGAGCACGAGGTCTCAAGAGACGATCTATATATATTTGTTTCTCTGTAGTATACGCTGGAGACCTACAGCGAGAGTCGAAGTACATTCTGGGACCAGGAGCCGTATACAGGTACTAACCTAATTTCTACTAGGCCTATATATATAGGCTGAAATGTCTTATTTACATTCATAAACAGTGACTTCTCAAAGGAGAAGTTCTTGCTATGAGTTCTTATTGAATGTGTCGACCTGCGTGAGGCTGTCGCCTTGGCTTGAACCATGGGTTGTGTGTTATCCATCGTAGTATTACTTCGTAAAGACGCCTCGTTTCATCATTTCATTTCATCGACGTACAGCATCTTCATCATAAGAGAGCAACAGTTGATTGACGCTGTAATCTGACTGGATGGACATAAAGAGGGAATGAAGCGACAATTAGCGATCGTTCAATCTATTAGCAATAACTCCTCGCATTTCACAAACAAAGTTAACGACAGAAGACATTTTAAAATGTTATATAACTGATGAACGGACACAACTTTCAAGACATGCAATTGTATGTATGTATATTATGTGCGTATGTATGTATGTATGGATTGATGGATGGATAGATGGATGAATGGATGGAGGAATGGATAAATGGATAGATGCATGGATGAATGAATGGATTGATAGATGGATAGATGGATGGATGGAGGAATGGATAAATGGATGGATGGATGGATGAATGGACTGATGAATGGATGTATGTACGGATGGATAGATGGCTAGGTTGATGGAAGGATGGATGGATGAATGGATGCGATGACCATAGCGTACAATAGGCCTCTCTTTTTGAAGGTCAGAAGGTCGATGGTCTATCCAATGGATCTGCTCCTCTTCCGTGGGATATCCGTTGCAATCCAACGCAAATGTTCCGCTGGGAAGTCAGATATCTTGAAGTACCTCACACGGCAACGATTGCGGCAAGACTCTCTATACTCATCCCTCATGTAAAAAGCCTTAGATGCGTGCCTGCATGGACTGCGGTCCATTTAATAACCTAGAAAGGTATACATGTATATCGGTGGAATAACTGTCTACTGTTGAAATCTGTTTTAAACTGTTTTTTTCACTGAGTTCAACGATGAGCGTCGACGATGTTTTGTCGACAGAGATAATTACACGGATCAGTTGATTTGTGTCTTTTGTTTCCGACAGTCTATCTATCAACAATGTTTGGACAATGTTTGGACAATGTTTGGACAATGAACTGAGGTTATGCAACACATGGTTTGAGCATCATCCAAGGAGACTATATACATGGATATCACCGGATGGGATGACAAGAAACCAGATAGATTATATCGCTATAGCACAGAAATGGGCAGGTAGCATTAGAAATTGCAGGGTATACCCAGGAGCAGATTGTGACTCGGATCACAATTTGATAATAGCAAAGCTGAAGATCAAACTTATAAAAAAGAAAAACATGGAACAGACAAAAAGGTTGAATATAGAGGAACTATACGGACAGAAGGCGGAAGAGTACAATGTGGAAGTCAAAAACAGATTTGAAGAATTGGGGATGTGGGAAGAAGAAAGAAAACCGGATGAATTATGGGAGGATACAAAAACAATATTAATTGAGGTGGCGGGGGCAACTATTGGATACAAGAAGAAACAGAAATGTAAACCTTGGATAACAAATGAAACGTATAAACTGATTGTGGAAAAAAGGGAAGCAAAGACTAGAGACAGGGAGAGATACAGGGCACTGAAAGGAGAAGTACAGAAGAGAATAAGAAAAGATAAACAACAACAAATTGAAGACATCTGCGAGGATTTGGAGGAATCCAATAATAGTGGGGATACAAGAAAGGTATACCAAACAGTAAGGACTCTTACAGGGAAGTTTAGACCACAGCTGATGTGCATAAAATCAAAAACAGATGAAGAGATTACAAAAAGAGAAGAAATAGTGGAAAGATGGAAGGAGTATTGTGAGGAACTATATGACGGTGAGGATACAGGTAAAATAGAGGGAGAGCACGCAAAGGAACCTGCACCTTTGAGATCGGAGGTAGAACGCGCGATAAAGGAATCAGCAAGAAGGAAAAGTGCGGGCCAGACGAAGTACCAGCAGAGTTATTCAAGTTCGCGGGAGACACGGCAACAGACAGAATGCATAGGATATGTGTAGAGGTGTGGGAAACGGGGGAATGGCCAGGGGATTGGACGAAGTCAATATTCATACCAATTCCAAAAAATGGAGATATGAAACAATGCAGGAACTACAGGACAATAGCATTGGTATCACATGCGAGTAAAATCTTGCTGAAGATCATATTGGAAAGGATAAGAAGTCGCACAGAATCAGAATTGACAGATGTACAGGCAGGGTTTCGGCGTGGTAAAGGGACGAGAGATCAGGTGACGAATCTTAGAATTATAATGGAAAAGATGAGAGAGCACCAAAGACCGCTATACATGTGCTTTGTAGATTTTAAGAAAGCATTCGATTGTGTGTCACATGAGCAATTATGGCTATCGATGGTTGAAATGGGATATCCAGCACACATTATCAACCTGATAACAGAACTGTACAGGAAACAGACGGCAAAGGTAAAATTCGGAGGTGTACTGTCAAGTGAGTTTAGAATAAAAAGAGGAGTCAGACAGGGGTGTGTAATTTCGCCAACTTTATTCAACATACTATCAGAAATGGTAATGAGGGAGGCTCTGAGAGGATATACAGGAGGCATTCAAATTGGAGGAAGGAGGATAACAAATCTACGATATGCGGATGACATAGTGATAATGGCAAGCACGGAAACGGAACTGCAAGAACTGGTGTCTCGATTGGACAGAGAAGGACGAAAGAAGGGCTTGGAGATCAACATGAGCAAAACAAAGTGTATGGCGCTGACTGGGAAGCAGTGCAACATCAAAGTACAAGGCAGCAAGATAGAACAAGTGGGAACTTTCGTGTACTTAGGCTCACTCATAACAGAAGACGCGGAGTGTAGCAGGGAGATAGGTATAAGAACTGCAAGAGGACTGGGAATAGGAGCAGATCTGAATAAATTATGGAAAAACCATAACATAAAAATTACCACAAAGTTAAAGTTAATGAAGACACTTATATGGCCAGTGATGATGTATGGCTGTGAGAGTTGGACAATCAAAAAGAGGGAGGAGGATAGAATAAAGGCATTTGAAATGAAATGCATACGAAAAATCCTTGGAATATCATGGACGGAGAAGAAAACAAATGAATGGGTACTGGAGACGGCGGGGGTGGAAAGGAACCTATTGGAATCAATAAAAAGAAGAAAGATGTCATACTTTGGGCACATAATGAGGAAACAAGGGGATTGCCTAGAGAAAGAAATTATGCAGGGAACGGTACCGGGAACAAGAGCAAGAGGAAGACCAAGGAAGAAGTGGATGGACAACATTGGCGAATGGTTGGGATTATCAACAGAGAGGTTGCTGCGAGTAGCCGAAGACAGGAAAGGATGGAGAAGAATCGTCTACAATGCGACCAACCCTCGTATCGAGGACGGTTAAAGAGAAGAAGAGAAGATCTATCAACAGAATCAGCGACCTGTAACGGAAGAAAGACTTAAGCGAACACGAGGGTCGCTGTCTATGTCTCTCTGTCTCTCTGTCTCTGTGTCTGTGTGTGTGTGTGTGTGTCTCTCTCTCTCTCTCTCTCTCTCTCTCTCTCTCTCTCTCTCTCTCTCTCTCTCTCTCTCTCTCTCTCTCTGTGTCTGTGTCTCTGTGTCTCTGTCTCTGTCTGTCTGTCTGTCTGTCTCTCTCTCTCTTCAGACAGGAAGGCAGAAGAACAAACATACAGACAGGTACACAGAATGTCAGACAGAGGAGAGATAGCCAGCGAGATACAGACAGACAATCAGACAGACAGACAAATACATAGTAAGAAGATTGATGGTGAGAGAAAGCAGACTGAAGCATCTGTGAATTTTATCCAACGTTTTCACTATGAGTGTCAGAATGTTCTAACTTCATGTAAGTGGGTTGCATAAATATCCATATAGGCCTAATGATGGTCAAATATGTCGTTATACATTTGCAATATCGTCTGTATCTATAATTATGGCGCCTCTGAAGAGCCTCTCTGTTGCGTGTGTTACATTGTTCGGTTGTTGGGCGTGTTTAGTGTTGCTATGGTTGCGCGGCGTTGGGCTGGAACCGATGTCACAGTTGCCTTGGACGCGGATTCAAGCGCTGCATCTCGTGTTCAGGGTCAGGTCGGCTGTGGAAGGTCGACGCACATGGTCACCGTCACGTCGACACCTGCTGGCACTGCCATGGCACCGGAAGAAAACGGTAGCACCACTCCTAACGCCATCGCCATCCTATCTGCATGTGTACGTTACGGCCATTTGTATAGCGCCTTTCAGAACCTCACGAGACAAATGGCAATCTAACAGATCTAAAAAAAGGCGCATCTTAAGATGGCTTGAAGATGTTTCTTGATCCACCTGGCTGCTCATCATCGTCATCATCATCGTTGTCGTCGTTATCATCATGATAATGATAACGACATCGCTGCAGCTGAGCCTTGTCAACGTAAAGCTGCATAGCGTCGCTTCACGAGAAACAAGTCAGCGTCCGGATATATCCGTCCTTGAGCTGTCTGGTCATGAACGGCAGATAAGATCGTCGAACGTCTCCGCCGTTGACACCACTCTGCAAGGACTCCTTCCTCGTCGCTTCTCTTCACCGAATCCGATTGCTCGGTTGCAGACAACATAGATCTGTGGGTCCAGGGCTTGCATTGCTCTGTTACCCTCTTCACAGGTGGAAGGCTTCGATCGCATGCGAAAATATTATAACATCCAAAACCGCGAAAATTAATTCCAAAATGCAGATTCGTTAAAAGTAGAAGTCCGAACAGAGAAGAATTATTGAGTAACTTCCTCGCTGAGACGAGCATGCATTACATCGAATAAATAGAAATTATCGAAGAGAAGAAACAATGACCAACACAATCGCGTGTATCCTCTGCCGTTGTACTGGAACTCTAATCTAATTCTCAGCCTCAATGCCAGCACCATTATCATCTCCGAAGTCGAAGATGACGATGCTAGCAATGGCGATGATGATGGTAGTGATGATGATAATGACGATGATGATGATCAATAGAATGATGTTACTGACGACGGCCATGATAATTATATTCACTTCGAAAATGATGATGGTGATGATGACGACGACGACGACGATGATGATGATGATAATGATGATGATGATGATGATGATGATGATGATGATGATGATGATGGTGATGATGATCTGTTGTAGATGTTCGTGTTGTGGTGGTGATGGTCGCGTTGTGTGTACGACATGTCAAGGATATCGCAACCTCAAATGTTTCATCAAACTTCGTGTCGAATAGTAAGATTATTCCTAACTGATTAAACTGAAAACGTCTTTGAAGGCTACAACTGTACACTGCAACTGTAAACTTCCTATCTTATCCTTGCTCCTCTTCTTCTTACTCGCCGCTTCAGTTTTAAACATCATCCACCGTAGCTGTCCGTATGTCAGAGTGGCTGATCCAAACATCTCCGCCAAGTATAGAACCTGGCCTATGTATATATGCCTGCAGCTTTTGTTTTGACTGAGCTGAAGAATTCTCGGGACTGCGACTACATCTTCACGAATGTGAACTTCAGACGTACCGGTAACTTCTGCGTCTGTCGTAATCGCTCAGGTTGTCAAGATTTAGGAAATTTGTGGACACTTCATGCAATATGTCCATGAGAGAATTCGCTCCATGAAAGGAGAAAAATGAAGAGTCGAGACCATACATTACCATGATATATATGGGGCACGGTTGGTTAAAGAGCTCGGCCTGTAATGCGAAGAGTAGGCCTACGAGTTCAAGGCTCCACTGAGGCGGTCACTATAATATTATGTATGGAACTATGGACCTTTGCGCACAGTTATGCTCAGCGCCATCGATACTATGTCGTGTGTTCGTTTACTCACTTCTAAACTTTTGAAAGTGTGCAAAAGCAAATGCAGTTGTGTTGTATTGATGTTTCTGGTGAGATGATGCCGTTGACATATTAGACTGTTGCTGTTGTTGTTGGTTTTTCGTTAGTAAGAATGACATCTCTGAGCAGATCATCGATCGAACGGATTTGCCTTCAGATCTGATCAGAAAAGTCAGCGGAGAAGTTGTTCTTGAACAGACGCAACCAAAGGTTGGCCAGATATCGTCTTAACTGCCTTAATTAGAAGTAGGAATACATTCCAGCTGGCAGCTGTTAATAGACTCATTACACTCATACATTCTCCACAGTCATCTCTGACGGAGCTCTCATAGTCATGTCTGAACTATTCTGAACAGAGAAACATTATAGTGTGCTACTTCCATGCAATTATATTCAACCTTGGCTTCTAAAGAAACAGTCTCTAGGCCTATAGACAATAATTAGGAACACCTATGTTGCTACCGCATATATTTTCAAATATTTCATTAGGCCTACTATCAACTCTCAGAACGGGACTGTCTACTCTAGGTCCGCCAGCAAGTAAAGTCACTTTTCACGGACGAGTCCCCGTTATTGTACTTATACATAATATGTTGATTTTTTCCCTAGGTTTTTCCAATAAGTGACTTCCCAGACGAGGAACTGTGTAGCCTATCACAGGAACTGATTCAGCAACATCACTCCCGTACCCGCAATGCACGTGTCATTATTCAGGTAAGCAAGCATAACGTCAACGCCTATATATAGCCTACGTATACGCCCTATATACACACAAGGTGATCGATCTTACTGCTTAATCGATCTATCGACTGCTTTGATTTCTCGCGCTGTCTTCGACTCCTGCTTCGCTCTCTGTGTTGCCATTCCGTCTACGCTCCTGTAGATGAACATGCTGGTATCCATGTTTACAGATTCAGGTGAGGAAATCTTAAAACACGTGCCACTTCCCCAAGCAGAAACATCACACGTTGCAGTTAATGGTCAGAATATTCCTACGCGGGATTCACCATGTGATTATGGGCCACATATTCTCACCATTGGCCTATATATCGCAGCATGGGCGGCGATCCCGGGGGTCGAGGGGGACAAGACCCCCACTTTTAACAGTGGGGGGGAAACACCATACATCGGACCCCCCAAATTTTGAAGAAACACCAAAAAAGTTCATCACATTTTTTGTACTCGGGTTATAAAATGTCGGCCTCTTTTTTGACCAGATCAGTTCAAAACTCTTTTTTGACCAGTGTCACGACGCCTCTCCCTTACTCTGGATCCGGACGCCGAGACCACGTACGATTCGTAGACGAATGTTTAAATACGTTTAATGAGAAGATTAATTAGCTCTGATTAATTATGACTGAGGTTAAAGATTATGATAAAGGTTATTTGTTCTTTGACAGTTCGACACCTTAGCATGTGCCCTGCGGCTGACTCTGGTCCTACTATACTCATCGAACGTTCGCCTCGAGATTCGATCACTCACGCCGTTCTGAATGCCAGCCGTGACCTATATTGTTCACCCCTTCCGTCCCTAGTCGGCAACGATGGGCTAACGTTCTTCTCGCGATAGTTCCTCAGTATTTTCAGTTCAGATCGATCAAGCCCCTTCCCTAAGGGTTGCAGTCGTTTATGTAGATGCCACGGCGGTGCGTTGATTGCCCCGTCCAATCGGCATCCACCCTGACGGCCATTGACGGGTACCTCTCTCGTCTGATTGCTGGTCTTGTCGCGCTTCATCGCGTAGCGACTGGCGTGGGAGGGCGTCCGAGAGATGTAGGCGCGACGTATCCGACTGTATATGGCGCCTCTAGGAGTGAGGCGTGGCAACCAGATCAGTTCAAAACTCTTTTTTGACCAGATCAGTTCAAAACTCTTTTTTGACCAGATCAGTTCAAAACTCTTTTTTGACCAGATCAGTTCAAAACTCTTTTTTGACCAGATCAGTTCCCAAATGCCCCCCCCCCCTACCTCTCAAACAAGATCTCTCAAAGACGAAATAACATTTTAAGAACACTGCAATACAGTGGCAGCCACTGTATTGCAGTGTTCTTAAAATGTTATTTCGTCTTTGCACTTAGTGCTCTCAATCGATCGTAGAAATATATATTGCTAAATACATCGAAGTGAGTTCTGCTAAAATACTCCCATCTTCCATTTAAAAAACCGTGGAGCAAGGGTGTCGATCGTTTAGAGCGATCGGCTTGTTACGCTGATAATACGGGTCGAGTCTCCCCTCTGACACGGCTTCTGTGCAGGGACATTGAGAGCAAGGCCTTCACGCACAACTGTTATTGCATCATCGTGTGCATACGGTCGTGTGGAAGGAGCCCGTGACAACCCAGGCTGTAAGGTCCGTGAAGATAAAATGCCAATATAAATAAATAAATAAAATAGATAAATAAATCAACACATTTGACAACCCTTTCAGAGCTGTTGCATTTAGCATTGGTGACGGTTGTCCATAGTTAAGTCACGTGGTTGCTTGTTGTCTGCATTGACGTTGCTGTTGTTGTCGATGTTTCAGAGGCAGAGGTTGAGAGCGATCGCTATTTCCGAATGTTCGTACACTTGGGTTAACAGCGACGGAAGATTCTGGATCTACGGGCGTGAGAGGGCCGTTCATGCACCCGAGTATCCACAGAGACACTGCTGGGGATGCACCCTACTCTGACGAACCAAGGCCTGCGATTGACGAATCAATGGCCCTGAACGACAGCACAGCGACTGGAAAGAGTAGCAGATACATCACAGGAGGACACATCTACACGTCACACTGAGGAAGAAGAGGTGGAGGAGGAAGAGGTGGAGGATGAAGAGGTGGAGGATGTGGTGGAGAAGGTGGCGGACCAGGAGGTAGAAGAGGAGGAGGAAGAGGAGGCGGTCGAGGAGGTGAAGCAGGTGATGAAGGAAGAGGCAGAGGCAAAGGATGTGGTGGAGCAACGTTCTGCCTCCTAGAGCTGACCCGCACTGCTTGCCATTGCCCAGCAGTCGCCAGCGTGTATAGAAATGTCGTTTGAGGAGCTTCAGGTTCACCCTTTATTCGTCTGCCTGCGCCCTTCCTTCCTTATTTCTATCAGGGTTTCATCAGTTTCAACCTGAATCGTCATCTTCAGAAAGAAAACTAAACGCCTTTTGCGGACGGCATTACTTGGTCCACATCAACGAGTTTCTATGTATAATAAGTGTTTCTAAGTTACTTAGTAAAGCACAGTTAGTGAGGTTCATATATACCTAAAACCAAAACAGGCTATGTCTGTTTACAACTATATAGACCTTAAAGTTGTGTGTGCTCAACAATATTTAGATTTTACGGAACCTCCACTCGAAAAAAACATATTTAAAACAGAATAATATCATACCCCAAACAGTTGTGTAAACATATATTTTGCGAGTGACCTTAAACTGGCGAACAAAGAAGAGCGGAGAGGGTGGAAGGAAAGGGGAGAGGAGAGTCATTGTGGGGTAAAGTTATGCCCTTGGTGAAGAGATGGATCTTGAGCTGTGATCTGAATGTCTCCAGAGATGGTGTATTGTTCACATGGTTGGGAAGATTGTTCCATGCGGTGGGTCCAGCAACAGACAAGGAACAGTCAACAAACCTTGTAGAAGATTGTCATTTGTAACACAAGAGAAAAAATTGGAAGTACGTGTTATTAAATTGCTTGCAATTGTATTTAACACAATGATAATTAAAAAGTCTCATTTGTTTTCTACTTCTTTATGCCACAACAAAACTGTTACTGTACAGTAATATTGGTAGCTGTGAAGACTGTTCAAATTGCAATTCCATCCCAGTCCTAAGAAAGAGAGAACTTTAATACACAGAACAAAATACAAACTGCACATGCAGTGTCTGGTAACACAAGACAAGGTGGCTAGAATGCACTAACCATGACGACATATTACAGATATTACTCTCCTCTCTGCTCTAGACTGTCTTAGGGAGTTATGTGTTTCAGTGTCATCTGTACAGAAATGGCTGGAGATATCTTCAACCTTCAGCGCATGATGTTTTGGTTGTTTCCCTGCCCTGTACTTCCACATTGATGCAACTGTAGTACAATGTGGTAGCTTTGCTGTCATTGGTCCTTCATTCTAGAACAGTCCTGTCCCGCAGTCATCAATATCAGCATTGTTCTTTCTCGGTCTCTCTTCCACCACCAATTGTAGACCATTCTATTTGATCATGTGGTCTTGTGTTCTCCGGTGAGGCCACCTCTGACGAGTTACAGAAATGTCCACTTAGAAATCTACTTAAGATGTTGCATTTTACGATAGCTAGATGATGGACCTGTTGTGTCCTGTGTTTTATCAGACTTGCAAATGAAACCTATGAACGTCAGAGTCAAAGTATACAGATGGATGTTACAGCCACATTAGTTGATGTCAGGTGACTTGAGAATTAGAATCTAGAGATGCGTTGAAGAGAAAGAGACGGACGAATGAGGATCACTTTCTGTTTCGTCTCTTCATTGAAGACAGACACTGAGGACAATACCATTTGCCCTTTGGCGCCTGCAGAAGACCAACGCAGCCGTAGTGGAACCACTCCAAAGGACACTACAACAGTTACAGCAACCCATTGTCTCTCAGCATTTAAGAACGAGATCACACAGTTGGCCGCTCCGCCCGTTTAACACAACTACAGCTAATTCAACACTGTCAAAATCAAGCATTATATGATCAAAAACACCAAACATAATGTGGGTCACAAGGCTTCACAACATCTGTCTCAGCAGACTTATCTTCAGGGTACTGACCTGACCCGAGTGTTGAATTATGATTGTACAATTACAATGTACCATGATTGTAGTGACATCAGTTGATGCATTGTGCAATAGAAGTTACTATTTACAATTGCAATGTACCATAATTGAAATCGTGGACAGAAAGGTGAATGGCTAAGGCAATTGCAATCTCTCATTGAAAGGTGTTGATGATTCTGAAGATAACTTACGTCTTCGTTGTCGCAGCCGACCATTTCTCCGTAGGAGACGTCGTTGCAGATGCAGTATCGAGGTTCGTTCGGATCCACCTGCCACCCAGCTGCCGAAGACGCATCCTCCAAAGCCACACCTGTCGCATCCACAAGTGATGCTGTTGTCACCTCTGGGACCGCAATCACAACAGGCGCCAGTTGTTGTTGTTGCTGCTGCTGCTGTTGATGTGCTCTGGCACTCGATCTAAGCAAAACCAACACAGAGGTCATTTATTTTTCAATCCTAAAGGACTAAGGACAGCAGGTGATGAGGCATTTCAGATGGTCTACATAGCAGAGTCATTGGAATATTTGAAACTAAAGCAGGAAAGCACAGCAAAAGACTGCAGACAAATTGGAGACTGTCAAGTTGTTTGGATTTATAGGATTTATTTTGAGTGTATGTATGTAGGACTTGTAGGTATGAAAAACTATCCAAGAAAATTTATGAAACACAGCAAACAATGCATAAGATGGCAAAATATGGGTGTGAACATTCCATCAGAAGCAACCTATACGCAGGCAATTAATTATTACTATTATTATTCATCCGAGACGTATATTGTGCTAATTTATGAATTCACCTCAAAAGCGTGTGAGTATTTGGGAAACACAAATAACACGAAAAGCATGGAACTAATTGAAACAGTTCATAAGGTGATGTGGAAGAGAGCCAAGTATTTAATTGCAATAGTCCAGGTGTGATAAGAGAAGTGAACAGACAAGAGCATGAGCAGTATGTTGACTCAGTGACTGAGTTGCCTCAGGTTACAGTAACAGGATCATGTAATGTTGGTAACATGAGATTCCAGTGTCAACCTCCTTGAATCAGACCTACGTCATGAACACAAGTGGAATCTGTCTCTTATAGAAAACTATGAATGGTATGCAGAATAGATCTAAATGAACCATAGCACAATGAATGATGACATCAAAGCTATTGTCTGAGCATAAAATGCATTCCAAATAACATCCTTGTTATTCTCTTGTTCTTCTCAGACAAATGGACGTCCCCCAAAAAAGACTTTGGAAAGCGGCATGGCTTGTCACCAAGTGACCACATTCTCTCCCACACAGAGGATAAACAAAAGACCAATTGAAGGCATAAGACAGTTGGGCTCTGAGTTTAGAATCCAACAGAAAAGTTTTAAGAATATCAAAAGATTGTTCAGGTGGAGATGAGCAAACAAAAATCATTTTAGGTAAATGGGTGAATTTGTATTTCAATTGTACATCTGTTGAATGCTTGAGAACAGCGATCATAACTCTGATCTTACTTCTTTGATCGTCCGGCCTGTTTGACTGGAACTGGTTGCTGCTGGAGATCGCTGGCTGCAGCTGCGGAGGCAGAGGACGTCGACTGCTGCATCTTAGATATGGCAAGTTCACGACCTAAGGTCAACTCTTTTGTGAGGTCAACGCTCTTGCTCACTGCCTCATAGCTTGCCTTAAGACTGGCCGTTCTACGACCCTGTTGCATCTGGAAGAGACAACAAAGACAACCACATCAGTAAACAACCTTTTAATAATGGAGCACAGAAAAAGTGGTCAAATGGAAAGAGCGCTCAATCTGTAATGCGGAGAGTAAGGGTTCGAGCCTCCACTCAGGTGCTTAATTTATTTATTTATTTATTTATTCCGGATATTTCTATAGCGCCTCTCGAAGTCTACCACTACTCAGAGGTGCTCCCGACTACAGCATTGGTATACTGTGTCGGAGTTTTCACGCCGAAGCGCCACGAGCAATCGCAAGTGAAGGACTTGCCCAAGGTCCGTACGCAGCGGCTAGAGTGGGATTTTAACCTGCAATGTGTAAGGACCTTGAGCAAGTCCTTCACTCACAATTGCTCAGCACCACCGGTTTTGTCATATGGTTGTGTGTGCACCTCTGAACTTTGGAATGAGGGCAATACCAAATACAGTTGATTTGTATTGTATTAATAAGCAAAATACTCACATTGAGTGCACTAAAGTATGCTTCAAGTACACTCCAAACTACTTTGAAATGCAGAGAATGTGTACTCAAGTGGAATGTGTTCATCAGGTCATCGACATTCTCTCCTAGACACAGAGGATCAGCAGTAACAGCTTTGCACTGTCAAGTTGCAAGATTCTGATCCGAGGGTTTGGAGCCAGGGTCGTCTGCTGCACGACTGTAGCACAGTGTAGCCAGATAGTTGAAAATGGAGAAAAGAGCTGAATAATGGGGAAGCTGCCATATTCTACATACTCTTATTCATTCATTCATTTATTCACTGAGAGCATTTATATAGCTCCTCTCCAGCATAAGAGGCCCTCCTGCCCAATGCTGGAGGAAAAGAACAGTTTTCAAGTGTTTGTAGAAAAGTGTGTGTAGAATCCAAAGCTAAGACAAGACGCAGATATCCAAACTGAGGCTGTTCCAGGTGGATGGACCAACCACTGAAAAAGCACGATGCTGCATCATTGAGGTGCATTGAAAGAGAACAACTAGTTCACCCCGACCAGTGGGTGAATTACTAGAGAAGATATACCCAAAAAGTTCTCAGCTAGCAACAGAAAAATCTGAAAGTCTGCCAGACACACAGAACTTGCCATTTCCTTTCCAGTCGGAGCCAGAAACAAATTCTACCGATTGGCAACAGAGAATCAGCAGCTGTGGAGTTCATCCAAATTTTAGAAATAATTTCTCGCATATTTCATTTGGAAGAACTGGCATCCCAGTGTAGTTTGTTCTCTAAATAAACTATATAAATTGATAAGTAGGCCCTATACCACAACACTTACCTCCAGGGTTGCACCAATCGCTCTTGAGGCTGCCACTGCAATCGCTGCATTGCTACCGCTTCCCACTTGCCCTACAGTGCATCAACCAAAGACATACATCAATACTATTTAACTACAAAAATACTCTTGATTTGCTTAGTACTAAATGTAAGGCCTGGTAACGGGTGCATATGCAGAAACTCTGTACAGCACTACTAGATAATACGCTCCAAGATGTTAAAGTGTTTAATTCAAGTGCATCCAACTGAAACTTTATTTTAAAAGCAATTCCAATCAGCACTGCATTATCTATGGACAATGGTAAAGTAATTTGGACAATGGTAAAGTAATTACACAGGCTCTTCTTAACTTATCTGCTGTGTTTGACACTGTCCACAAAGCAATCTAGCTCCATCACTCTGAGCACTGGTTTGGAGTATCAATTCTAGCCTTAAACTGGCTCCAGTCCTATCTTATTGCCCGTCCCCACTCAATCCAAGGTCTATGATCATGTGCAGTCCAGGATGGCAGACAATGACTGGTCTAAAATTCAGCCAACACCGAGTTCCTCTCTTTTGGTACAACACACCAACTGAACAAATTAAATTACAGAATTTTTTGTACCTTGGACAATTCTGTTACACAACATGTGAGATCCTTAACTTCACAAGATCTTTCGGCCGAAGCGCAAACCCAACAACAGTAATTTGATTCTATAGAGTGGTGCTACATAAATTTGTGATTAAAATTATGAAACAATCAAGAGACTCTGGTCAGATAAAAAAGGCAGAAACTGATAAATGATGCGAGAAGAAAATGAAATGAGTAAATTGTCTTCAAGTAAGCTACCAAGATTGTAAGTGATCGCAGGCACTTTGGGAGTCGAGTCGAACATCGCCATAGCGGGCGAGGACGTTGTACTGTGACTAGCAGCCTTGTTGACTGTCAGCTGGACTGTGTCTCTCGTTAATTCCGAGGCCAGTGAAGACAACAACGATTTCTCCTTTCCAGATGGTTGTTTATTACCGACATGGTTACTAAGAGTGGCAGCATATTTTCTTTCTGGACATTGACAGAAAATTTAAAATGTATGAAAAGCAAATGTAAACCATTTCAATATCTATTTAGTTGCAATGTCTTCAGCCAAGGTTTGGTGAAAAGCACATGACCTCGATATAAGTGGCATATTTACATTAAGCTCTATCTGATGCCACATGAACATATCAAATAAAAAGTGCAAAGAAGAGCGTTGTGTACCAGAAACATCGTACAACAAAGCAGATCACTTTCTTTGGACATATCTGTAGGACTGAGAATACCAGACTCATTAAACAGGTCGTGTTTAGAATGACTGACAGCGCATGGATTACACACACGTCAGAGATTGGTGCAAACGAATGGAGAAAGACAGTGAGATAAAGCAACCGACACCAACGAGTGATCAGCCAATGGACAGAAACAAGAAGAAGAAGAAGACTGAAAATATACGACTAGACTACAGCGCATCCCGCGATCAACCATGTTACGAGTGGTAGAAAGAGAGAATCGAGGTGGACTTACTCTCTGGCCTGTGACTGTTGTTTGCTGGCTGTGGAGCCTTCTCTGCTTCCAATGCTCCTGAAAAAATACAACCAACAGACCAATCAATCGATTGATAAAACACTCAGATCAGTCCTTTAATCAAAACCAGATCAACACAGAAACCAATCAGCCATTCAATCAGTCCTTCAATCAAGTCCAGATCAATATACACATTACACACCAAACTATCAACCAAAGACGAACAAGTTGGATGTACACATCATCATCATCATCATCATCATCATCATCATCATCATCATCATCATCATCATCATCATCATCATCATCATCATCATCATCATCATCATCATCATCATCATCATCATCATCATCATCATCATCATCATCATCAACAACATCATCACCACAGTGATATTTTCATTAACGAAAACTAAAATTAGAAGTAAAAATAAATGATTTCGTTACCGAAAACTAGAAGTAAAATTAGGAATTATTTCAGCAGCAAAAACGAAATTAAGAATTGAATTAGGAATTATTTGCCGAACTAAAATTACGAACGAAATTAGGAATTATTTTCAGAACTAAAATCATTTTACATCTTGTGGCGCTTAAGTTGAGACAAAGGCAAGTAAAACTGCACGTGATCCAAACACATACATAATCCATTGGAAAACTTCGGTTGAGATAAAGACGCTGCGCATACCATTCTCGATGTAGGCTACCGTTAGCCGTAATCTATCTTTGGTTTTCGTTGTCTAATAATTGTCCCACTTAATTGCATATCAACGACCTCAATTTAACACGCCATTTTATTTCAGGTCTGATCATTAAATCGTAAAATTAAATTAGGCCTATGAGCTTATTGAGAATGTTGGCCGGAAGAAAGCGAGATAGCCCGATTTTAGGTTTATCATTTTGACGAAGCTACAGGAAGATCTATATGCCAAATAGGCCTACTAAACGGGGAATATGATGGAATTTGTGGAACATCACTTGCTAGAGAAATACAAGCAACACAAGGGGGATAGATGAATGGTAACACGCTGGCATAAGAGCATTAATTACTATACATTGTTAGACTAACATTCACCCCTTGTTTTACTTCAAACAGCTTTTCTTTATTGAGACACGTTCGGTGTGCATACTTTTACAGCACGGAAATTAATAATTATTTGGAAAACTAAAATAAGAAGTAAAATTATTTGAGAACTAAAATAGGAATCAGAAGTAAAATTATTTGAGAAGTAAAATTAGAATTAGAAGTAAAATTCAAGAGCTCAGAACTGAATTAAAACTGAATTAGGAATTATTTTCAGAAGTAAAATATCACTGCATCATCATCGTCATCATCATCATCATCGTCGTCATCATCATCATCATCATCATCATCATCATCGATGTTATCGCCAACACTATCACTGTGATGATGATGATGATCATCATCACCTGTTGCTGTAATCATTGAGCACTAGTATTTTACCAGATGACAGATGCTGAGAGATTTTATCCAAAACACAGAGACCATTCATAGATTTATAAACAAAAGGATTTACACAAATATTCAAAGACAAACATACACTGCATGGAAAGACAAGAGCCACAGAGAGAGACAGACAGACAGACAGACAGACAGACAGAGACAGACAGACAGACAGAGACACAGACAGAGACACAGAGACTCATACTTCTTTCAAGGACTTCAGTTATCCCTGCGTTATCTGCTTCGAGCTCCATCTTAAACTTGGCCACTTCCTGATCGAGCTTCCTCAAGTGCCTCTCAACCTGTCCAACAAACAACATAATATGAAAAGTTAAGAGTCCATCCTTTGCCAACCCGTGAGACATCGATAGTTCTGCTATGATAATACAACACAAAGCACCAATCGATGGATGCCTCCTGCTTAAAGGCCACATACAGATAATAATGGTTCTTGAGAAGTAGCGATTGCATTCTTGTCATACCACAGAACAACCCATCAGCCAATCCAATCAGTTCCTTTCTCACTTTCTTAACAGAATTCATAAGTTAACCGATAAGGATTGGGATGAATTAAACCACTCTTAATTCCTAGATTTTTCACTCAGACAGAGAGCATTATATAGCACCTTGTCAACGACGTCTACTCAAAGACTCCAATAAAAAAATTCAGTTTTCAAGTGTTAGTGAAAGGAGGTACATATAGAATGTGATCAGAAGGACACAGATCCACAGGAAGGCAATTCCAGGTGGATGGTCCAACTTCACTGAAAGGTCATGATGATGAATCATTACAAGTGCATGCAAAAGAAACAACAGGTTCACCTGAGGTGTTGCAGAGTGAGCATGGGAGCCCACAGACAATGACTTACCCAGCACTTTGAGCTCTCTGCCCTCATATGAACTTGTTCTTCTTAATGCTCTTAAACATGGGTCCCTAGGCTAGAGAAAAGCACTGAAATGGTATGGTATGGTATCTGGGAATTAATAAAGCGCCTCTCACAGTGTGAACTATTCAGAGGCGCTCTCAGCGTGTGAGCCTTGTGGAAACAGAAAATACTTTAAACCAGTGTTATTTTCGTTCCTAAAATCATTTTAGTTTTAGTTTCTATTTCTGTCAGGTGTCAATCATTTCTATTTAGTTTCAGTTTTAGTTTTTCATTTTTCAATAATTTTCGTTTCTATTTCGTTTCTATTCCTGAAATCATTTTAGTTTTAGTTTAGTTTCAGTTTCTCAAAAACAAATCATTTTAGTTTTCGTTTTTCAAATCATTTTAGTTTTAGTTTTCGTTTTTCACATCATTTTACTTTGAATGTAAGTTCTGAAAAAGTAGGTTAGCATACCTTTAATGAAGAAGAAAGTACTCGAGACCCTTATTAGCGGGACTTGGGTCCTTTCAGGTGCCTCAATTGTGCTCATCCGAGCATTCATAGTGCAAGACGATTTATGTATAAATCGTACTGTAAACGTTTTGATGGACCAATAAACTGGTGGTTATGGTAACTTATGGTTATGAAAAAGTTGGTTATAGACTCTAGTCGCTTTATATATTCTGTAGAATCAGGTTCTTTCCTTGAAATGCAAGCATCCAGATTCTGTATTGACGGGCTTTCCCTATCCCCCACTTTACGCTTAGACTGTGTTTTCTTGTTTCTATCTTCCTTTGAATTTAAGAGTGTGTGAACCTCGGCATGGTTATGACTTATGTGTGTTTTACGATTTGTTGGCTTTTACCTGTAATAAAAAAATTACAAAACATGTTTCTTAGTGTGATTACTACTGTATATTTTCACATGCTAAAGCAAGGGTGTGTAGCCAAAAGAAGAATGCGGAAAAAGTAGCGAGTATGATGCGTAAATTGCGTAGTTACGTACCAGCTATGCGAACCCCACACGGCTCTCCTTTATCATTCAGAACTGTACATCGGCTTTTGTCGTTATCTTCTTCATATATAAAGTATTCCCATACAATACTTTCGCATCTCCTACCGGATAAAAGCTTTACTAGACTCATTATTAATAACAAATTTCTTAAACACGAACCCACCGTTTGAAATAAGTTGTAGACCGCAAACAGGAAGTTGTATCCTGACAATAGTTTTAGACATGTAGACATGCGCCGTTCAACAGTCGCGCCGATAATTTAATAATAGAGATCGTTTGAATTTTCAATTTCGAATCTCGTTTTTAATAAAATACATGGTTGGATTTTCAATACTTTTCGTTCCAAAAATCATTTTCGTTTTAGTTTTTATTAGTTTTACATCCATTCTTTTTCGTTTTTATTTAGTTTTCGTTTCCAAAATCTTTTTCGTTTTCGTTTTTATTTCGTTTCCATTTCTAAAATCTTTTTCGTTTTAGTTTTCGTTTTCGTTAACGATTGACTTTTCTTTTTCGTTTTTATTTCGTTTTCGTTAACGATAATATCACTGCTTTAAACAATGAACAACAGAGAGAGAGAACCTAGTAAGTAGGGTCCCACGGTGACCGGTCAATTCGGCGCCGGTCAATTCGGCGTCGGTCAATTGGGCGCCGGTCAATTCGGCGCCTGTCAATTTGGCGCGGTCAATTCGGCGCCGGTCAATTCGGCGCATGGTCAATTCGGCACTGGTCAATTCGGCGCCTTTTGTTAACGCTTCTATTTCTACCGACATTTCGTCTACTATGACTTTCCTTGATCCCACTTCTAGTTTAAGTTATATTATAATCGTTGATCCCGCTGCTTCTAGTTTAAGTTATATTTTAATCGTTGATCCCGCTTCTAGGTTAGTTTATATTTTGATCGTTCATCCCGCTTCTAGTTTTAGTAAGATTTCAATCTTTCAACAAAATGCGCAAGTTGTTGAAATTATAAACTTCAGATAATTTCACACCTGTTACCTTCTTCCAATTAGCAATTAGATTAAATTATAGCTAACAGTAGAACCTGGATGAAAGATTGAAATATAAACTAAACTAGAAGCGGGATCAACGATTAAAATATAACTATAATAACTTACAGTAAAACCTGGATGAAAGATTGAAATATAACTAAAACTAGAAGCGGGATGAACGATCAAAAATATAAACTACACTAGAAGCGGGATCAACGATTAAAATATAACTTAAACTAGAGGCGGGATCAAGGAAAGTCATAGTAGACGAAATGTCGGTAGAAATAGAAGCGTTAACAAAAGGCGCCGAATTGACCGGTGCCGAATTGACCATGCGCCGAATTGACCGGCGCCGAATTGACCGCGCCGAATTGACCGGCACCGAATTGTCATAGCACCGGTCCCACGGAGTACCAAGGGAAGGGAGTTCCATAGGGATGGGCCCACGACAGTGAAAGAGTGAGACTGAGCCATAGCAGACCTCACCCATTATACTATAGCATTTGTATAGATACGTACGTACATACATACATAAGTGTATAGAGTAAAAACATATAGAAAAAAACATAGAAACACACAATGCAGGATCTTCATTTGTCTTTCTGCTGCCAGTTTTCATCTACGCTCATCTCCAGACATCTCAGGACATCTCCAGACATCTCAGATGATCTCTGGCCAACTGAGATGTCTCTCGTCTCTCTCCTCTCTCTTCTTTCCACACAAATTCCATGTCTCAACTAATTCGATCTCCTTATCGTGATGATATTCTCTGCTTGTTCTCATCCTATCTATTATCACGTTTTATATTTAAATGAAAAAAACAACAGATAAGAAAATAAATAACACAGGAAATGCACATAAATTCTAAGCGAACTTACAAGTTCGTAGATCTGGTTGGCTAACTGAACTTTTTCATCGGCATCTTCAAGAGCCTTCTGATATTCCTGTCAACACAATAGACAGAATCAGTATCTCATATATGTGCAAAGATAATCGCTCCTTATCACATAAACAATTAAACATATCAAATGCTGCAAAAAATATCAAAGCCAAGTCCCTCGATGTCAACAGAACAGATTGCTAACACTTCGACCTTTGACCTATCTTTCAAATAATGGTGCACATGAAACTGACAAAAACTCACTGTTCAGTTACATAATCTGTATGATGGAGAGATGCTCAGTTATTCTACTTGTCCCTTCCTCCGTTCTTCTTGAAAGTACTCCTCTCAGGAAAGAAGAAGAAGAAGAGAAGTCCCTTAAAGAATCCCTGGGGCCGTCATGGGTATTATGAAGTGTTAACGACTTCATTTTTCTTATCCTTGGCATACGAGGATGGGTGGCGAGTTTTTGCCCTCACCATCTGATCTTGCCACCAACAGTGTCGGTGTCCTCATTATGGCTGAGTTGGCTAGGGGGTGCAGGTGGTGCAGAAATCTCTCAACACAAATTTCTACCCTGGAGGAGGATTTGAACCCCCAACCTTTCAGTTGACAGTCCAGCATGCTAACCACTAGACTACCATGCACACAGGAATGAGTTGCTACAAAGTACAATGTCATCCAACTCCGTGCCTCTTTCTAACAGCAACTCTCGTCTACTGCCAAACATAGGGCTCTTTTTTTATTTTCACGTTCTAACCGATTAGTTCTTATTAACAGGCTGAAATTCCCATCTCCATCAGCTGCCTCCATGCTAATGCATGCACGAATTCAAGCATCCATGCATTCACACAGAGACTTTGAGCACTTGTTAGAGGTGTTGAAGCACTATCACCTAACCACTAGCAAAGGATTTGACTTCAGATGAGTCAAGAAACTTTCTGGAACTGTTTTCTGGCAGAGGAGTTTAGATTTTACAAACAGTCTGACTTTTATTGATGCATGTGATCGACTGCCTTGAACGATATCATATGGTTCAAAATGATCACATACAGAACGACATTCTGTGTGCATACTGTGTTGTACTTTGTAGCAACTCATTCCTGTTTGCATGAGAGTGGTTAGTATATATACATGTTTTTGAGGTACATATCTACATAACAAGTCATAACAGTATTAAATGAACCTAAGGAAAACTAAAGCAACTCACCTGCTTGATTTTTGCCATTTGCTCGTCTTTCCAATCCTGCTTTAGATTTGGAACAGATCCACATTTACGAAAGAAGCTCCTCACCTTCTCATCCAAACTATCCATGTTATCTACAACATACAACATGTGCTATGTTTAACTGAAAGCACAAGACTCAGTTTGACTGGTAGTGGAGGACTTAGTCTAACACTTCCTAGGCTAATGTAGACAAAGGTTGTCATTAAGGGGCGGAGGGCTACAAACACGGCTAAACATCAACACAAGTCAATGAAAGATTATAGTTGGGTTTAAGAGAATAGATGGACACATGATGACATGCATTTGACCTACTGCAACAGAGGATGGATGACCTGAACTAAGGCATAAGTAAAGAAACAGCCTTTCATCTTTGTTAGTGTGATAATTAACAACAGTTCAATGATAACAGTACTTTAGACTTTGACAAGTTTGCTACACGCATGAATCTATAGAATACATCTGTAACTCAAACTTTCAACACAGTACACAACAGACTATGTGCACAAATCTTTTTCATGCTCTCCCAACAATGCATATATTTGGAACTGCCTTTAAATGCAGTTTCCGGCCAAGCCAGAAGACCAGGTCAGACTTGTTCTAAACCGGTCTTTGATACATCACACCATTAGCAACTATATTTCCTACCATAATATTATGTTCACAGTGCTGTGGAAATATCAGTTTACAAAATATGTATGTACTGAACACTGAACTTTAGCAGGTTTAGTGGCAGATCACAAGTGCATTTCTCCTCTTTATCTGGAGTGTGTCATAAGCAAAACTATGGAGAGAGTCCCCATGAAACAGTAAGGTTATTGAGTTTTAGAAGATAAATTGTAAGTGGTCTGTACAACTCACTGGCAACCTGGAGATCCATTTCTCGCATCTCTGTGAATCGATCTCTCATCTCCATCGGCAAATTCTCAATCACTATAACCATTCAACACCAGTTATGAGCTGATAAAGTTATTAGTAACATAACATAACATAACATAACATAACATCTGTCTTTATTGCATCCAATGACAACATTTGACAATCATTTACAACAAGAATTTTATATAATTAGTACAGAATCTGTAAACTCAGTGACTAAGAATTACAAGGTAAAAGGAATTAATACTTATGTAACTTCCCATTTCTTCATATCCTCTTCTAACAGGTGAGTTTAGGCAGTTGATTGAATTCTTGTAGTCTTGTAATACTGATGGCTTAGCTGAGTTTATGCAGTTGATTGAATTCTTGTAGTCACAAGAGGCAATGGGCGCCCCTAAGGGACCTAGATCCCGCTGACCGGGATGCCCTGCTAAAAGCTAATTACAATTTCAAAAGATGGCACAGCATGGTTGCTCCCCTCACAGTAGCACAATCCAGTACCTAGCTCAATCCTCTTACTCCCTCACCGCTTGGAGGCGCTTAATACTGATGGCTTAACTAAACTTAACTAAACTTAACTAACAGCCTTAAGTAACAACACTCACGGGCCGGGCCCCGACTCCACCAAACCAGTAAAGTCAAAATCAAATCGTGCTTTTTGGTTATTTATCCAGTATCATTACATGCGTCAGGAGAAAGTTTTTATTTGCTTCTTGAACAAATGCCTGTTCTGCAATGAACGAATTTCGACTGGGATCTGGTTCCAGATTAGCGGACCAGCTGATCTGATACTAAACCGTCTCACATTCGTACGACTATTAATTGGACGGTATAGTGAGGCTCCCCGCGTATCATGTTCGCAAAATAATTTTTAAAAGAGGCCGGTAGTTGATCATGCTCGTAGCAGTAGATGAAGTCAGACATTTGAAAGTTGTTTATCTGACTGATATTCATTATTTTTAGTTCTTTGAAAAAAAGGGTCAGAATGTTCCCATTTCCTTGCTCCCTGGATCATTCTAATAGCTTTTTTTGCAGAGTAATTAACTTCTTGAGCCTCGTTTGATAGTTCGTGGACCAGATGAAGTTGCAGTAATTAAGAAAGGGAAAGATTAATGAGTAATAGAGGTTCCTCTTAATTTCGACTGTGAGCAGGTACCCAATTCTAGAGATTATTCCTATATTTTTAGCGACCTTTTGAGCTATATAATTAACATGGACTTTCCAGAAATTTTGTGGATTCCACTTGGGAAATTGGGGAGCTATTGAGGGCTAGTGACCAATTAATCGGCTTGATTTTCCTATGGGACTTGAATATGATGAAATTAGTTTTGTCCGCATTTAGGGTAAGTTTATTTGAAATAAACCAATTATTAACAATGTTTAATTCTTAGAAGTTCATTTAACAATAATCATAAGAGCACGATATAAAAATTAGTTATCAAAAGTGATAATTTAATTATATACCCTTAATACAATTTACAGAGTGATAACTTGAATTAACAAGTGATAAGTTGATTTAACATGGGAGAAGTTGCAGTAATCAAGTGATGATATCTGTCATATATAACCATGGAACTGTTTCTGCACTCGTCAATCTATATATACAGATACTTATTTAACCCACAAATCTAAGACATTTGTACACCGAACCTATTACTAGCTCACATGAATAAGGTTGCACCTGTACTGCTAGATTTTACAGAAATTTTAGCAACTATATTTTGGTTTGAGGTGATCGGGTGGATGATAATAATCCGGGTTTTAGTCAGACCCACAGGCAATCAACACAAAATAATACGCATTAAAATCTCGTACTTTCCAGGTAATCTTCGAGATATAACATTTTCTCTTGATTTACGAATTTACTAGTAAGAAGAAAATATCAACTCCACAAGAACTAAGACTTTAATTTTAACTGCTAAAAACAGTTTTTCTACAACTATCTCTAAGATAGGCTAACGGCCTCGTTTTTTGTCTGCCGTTTATGAAGCAGTATCTTCTGAGTAATCAGAAGATCTTTTGGCTGTAGATACAGACTTCCAGCAAAAGATCTTTAACAGAGACTGTGGAACAGAAAAGTCTCGTCTTGTGTCTCCTCTGTAAGCGGGGTGAACAGAGACTTGGTATCCTGAAAGTACGCAGGATAAGTATAGTCTCCACTCTAATGTTGTCAGAAGAGCTCCTTCGTATTTCAGAAGCATCCAATTATTACTTCAATGTTCTCATGCTCGCGACTTTTTACTATGTGCACAGTATAAATAATTATTTATACTGTGCTATGTGGTTGTAACTCAATGAATTGGGCCTCGAAGACTCCTTTGTGGTTCATAAATGATGTACTCTGGATAAAATACATAGTGATATATTACGTCAGTTTTTCAGTGGTTGAGCACTCATCTGGAAAAGCTTCCCTTCTTTTTTTATTCCGGATATTTCTATAGCGCCTCCCGAAGTCTACTACTACTCAGAGGCGCTCCCGACTACAGCATTTGATACTGTGCCGGAATTTTCACGCCAAGCGCCACGAGCAATTGCGAGTGAAGGACTTGCCGAAGGTCCGTACGCAGCGGCTAGAGTGGGATTCGAACCTGCAACCCTCCGGTCACAAGGCGCCGAACGTACCACTGAGCCACCACGCCCTTAGGTTTGGGTGTGTTCTTTTGCTAGAGGGACGCGACTTGCACCTTCTACAAGTACTTGCAAACTGTTTTATTTCGCCGGGGTCGGGCTAGCATCTCTGATTAGACATCAGAAAAATTGTGACGCTAAACAAGTGCTCTGGATGACAATGAGTATGTATACGCTGCTTATTTTTCTGTCTCCTTTCGTAACGTGTGTAAACCAGTCTGTTCTATTATAGTTTTATCACAGAATAGATAAAGCGTATGTTGCATTGGTGCTATCACTTCTGCAGAATATGCGTTTATATATCGCCATTAAAGCTGATAGGCTTGACCTCCCCGGACTCTGACCTGGCACCGGAGCAGACAAGGCAGCCTGGTTATCGAGGACTTGATTTGATATAGCGCTGGTGTTTGTGCTGACATGTCTTTTGTGCGGTGCTGAGAAATTCTGGAGATTTACATTTACATTTTACATTACGTATCGCATTGCCGTCAAAGTAAGTAAGTATACTAGTCTAAATAGAAAACATAAGCTTCATAAACGAATTGACTTAGCCTTGAGCCTTTCTTATTATTCATTTTTCGTCTAGTAATTTATTAATTATAGGTGAAATTATATTTTAAACTACTGATTGCTTTAAGAAAGGTATGCGCTGCATAAATTATGACAATTCTATGGCGCACGAGTCGCATTCACGGTGCTGCGTCTAGCGATATACAATAGTTCAAAATCCAGCGTCTCTCGATCGGTTTAGTGTCTGTTTTATAATAATTGGATCAACGAAATTAATCGAAAATCGATCATAATGAAATGAGCTAATGATCGGCTGTTAATTTCTTCCGGTTGAAGTTGTTAGCGATGCGTTACTAGATATCGTTTCTGGCAGGCAGCACTGTGTGTTGTCTTCTGGGGATTTGTTTCTGGTATTGATTCGGAGAGAATAGTAACGACTGTCAAATGGCATATCACGATTTCATAATCACTTTATCAGTTACTTTCTGTCTTTCGTTTGGTACGCAATTCAACAAGGTAAAAACTGTCCTTTATCTGCATTAATTTTATCAAATAAAATTGTGATACAATCTTTGGCTTTGTTCAAGTGATCGTGAACTTCACGACTGTCACCCGAGTTCCATATTTCTGATCATGGACAATGTTCCCTGCCAAATACCATTCTGTAAATGTATTTTACATTTATTTGAGAAAACCAGTACTGGTTTACTGACTTTACTGATGACTCCTAGTTATACCTCTACTGCACATTTGAAGCCAGGCCTAAGCACAAAATGGTTTCTGTTGTGACAGTACAATGTACATACGAAGCGAGATAAATATAAGATAATAATAATAATCAATATATATATATATATATATATATATATATATATATATATATATATATACGTGTATAGGCGGAATGAGAGTCAGCATGTTAGAGAAATTCTTTAAGATAAATGCTCAAGTCCAGATTTTCAGCAGAGTTAGAAAAGCAGTTTCTGTAAACGTCATCAATCAATCAATATTCGTTTATTCGTCAACCATTTGACATAACGCAATTGGTAACAATCATAGATAAGTAAAATAATGAATAGAAATCTATAAGCTGTTTCTCGTTACCATGAACACTGTTCCACACCTATATATGCATGAGAGTGCATGGTTTCTCAACTTGACCTACAGAGGCAAAAAGCAGAACTTCTCCTTGCACAGTTGAACTAAGTGGTTGACACACTGACAAGCATGGGCAGCAATCCCGGGGATTTCGAGGGGGACAAGACCCCCCACCTTTAAGAGTGGGGGACCCGGGACACACCATACACCTGTCCCCCTCACATTGTCAAGAAACACCAAGAAAAAGGTCAACAAATTTTAAAAATTTTTTTGACCTCTCTTTTGACCTGATCAGTGATCAGTTGAAAACTTTTTTTGACCAGATCAGTTCAAAACTCTTTTTTGACCAGATCAGTTCAAAAGTGTCCCTCCCCACTTGTCAAACAAGATTGGGGCCATTGCTTACAAGGTTAATAGGGGGACTTGAACATCTCCTGTATGTATGCCAGTGATGCCCTGCCTCAGATTAAGGAGGTTATTTGGAGTTGTCATGTTTATGCCTCTCCTGCAGATCCTTCAACTCAGAGGATCCTCTGAGCACTAATCAGAGGATCCTCTGAGCAGTAATTAATCAATTACCTAATCTAACCTATTAATTTGAAGTAGTTCATTACAGCCAGTGCTATTGTGCAATTGTGTTGATGACAGGTTGGCAGCCTGAGTCCAGCTGCGGAGTCTGGCTCTGGCTACAACATTGATGATGAGGATGCACATCTGCTTGAAGGAATTTCAGGCGGTAAGAAGAACACTTCTCACCAGACTTTGCACATCTTCTTGCATGACGCTTAGAGCATTTTTTTATTTATTGTTATTACTATTTTGCATTTGTCGTTAGACAGGAATAATTCTTTCAGATTTTATCTATTTATTAGTACTTTATTAGTGTTATAATTTATTAGTGTTATAATTTATTAGTGTTTGTTATAATTTATTATTTTTACTTGACTGTTATTGGTATTAGTAATAGCAACAATATGAGTAATTTTTTATTGGTCTTAATATTGCTAGTTAAAGTGGACATCTTTAAGTGATAAAATTTATTACTAATTTCAGTGCAGTTGTCTTTTCTTTCACTGACACAGTGGTCAGTATTACGGCTGTAGTTTATTATTACACATATGTAATTCTTTATTAAAATATTTCTTTATTAACCTATCATTATATAAACACGTGTAAAGACAATTGTGGTTATGTTTTCTTCAAATTTTGCCATTGTTACATGTCCTGGATTGTAATTGTACTTGTAAATATATATATATAGCACACCTTCAAGAGGAACTCATTAGAGATGCTTTCAACCTATAACAGCATGAAACCACAATTGAACAGAATTGTCTTCAAGAGACAGACAGGCTAAGGAGTTCATGCTGCAGGTCGCTATATAGGCAGCATATTCTTATGACTGATTTGTGACTTAAGTAGACACTGATGAGCCATTGAGTTTAAGTGTTTGTGTGTGTTGGAGCGTTTAAACAATGATCAGTTGTCATGGTAACAGAGTTGTTTACATGCCTCTGTTTTGTAGCAAATAGTTCAGATATCGAAAGTTTTCAGAAGCATGGTCCATGGCTTTGATTGGCCAAATCTACATGGGAGCCTTCTAGGTATCACTGTCACATAACAACCCTAAAAGAATGTGGATCTGAGTTGGCCCAATGTCCCATTAGTCTGACAGCTAACAATGAGCCACAGTAGACTATTAACTGGCGTAGGGGTGCATTACACGGCTAAAATGCTGTGGTTATTTTATCTTCTATTGCAAGATGTAGTTTGTTGAGTATGAAGAGGAAACTGGTCTGATATGGAAACTGTGTAGATTATGCTCCGACGAGTCTGTGTCTCCGGCAGGAGATCGAAGCGAGTGCACGCAGACAGCTGGGATCTTTTGTTCCGAAGTGCAGTGCATCTGGTGACTTCATCGAAAGACAGTGTCATCAGCAGGAGTGCTGGTGCGTCAACCGTCATGGGCACGAGGTCAAGGAAACGAGGCACCTAGCATCCGTCAGTTTCAACTGCATCAACATCCGTTAGTAATCTCACTGAGCTATTTTCTCATGTTTATGTAGCACTAGTATCTGACAACCTATCTATGTAATCTAAGCGGAATGACTTATAGTGCAGTTATCAAAATGTACAATGTACATGTTATCGATTGATGGTTTTTCAAGGGAATTATAGTAAAAATTTAACCTTAACACTTTTATGTAGTTACGATTCTATATTCACAGAGAATTATTGTTATTATGCATTAATTAAGCCCTGCTATCTAAGGACCAAGCATCAGTTGATGGTGCTGAGCAATTGTGAGTGAAGAACGTGTGTTTAAGGTCCATAAGTATACCTCTAATGATAGAGGGAATGGCGATTGCTCATTGATTACTGGTATCTTCTGTCTTGGTCTGGAAGGGTGTCGGTTGTGGAGACTGAAGGATCGTTCCATAGGATGCATTGCTGACTCAAAGTGCAATATGTGACTTTATGAGTTCCATTACTTAACAATAGACTGTCATCTTCACACGATGCATCAGGATTTGAAGTGTTTCACAGAGGTTAAACAGCACATGTTGCCAGTTTTGCTGTGTTAGCCAACTGGCTCAGTTCTTGCTTTGTAATGAAAGCACAGTGTTCAGTTTCAAGGCTCGTCCTCTGTCTAAGAGACCGAAGTCAAGTCCATGATGCGCAGTTGCTCACACTATTGATTAATGCTTTGTTGGTAGATAGTGGTGTTTAGTAGTGAGTCACAAAGAACAATAAGAATAACAATGCATTCATGGACTGCTATTAAATGACATACCATTTGTCTGATGTGTTAGAGAAATCGACTGCAGTTGCTTCTGGTCCCACAAGACAGACGGTGAAGGCTTACTCCGCTCTGGTCATCACGTCAACACCCTCATCATATGCTGTCAATCAAAGACCTGATGATGTCATCATCGATGAAACGAAAGACTCGAAACATAACAACAAGAACAACAAACTCGATCAGATGAGCTACGGTTCGTAAGGGTGAATGCACCATTTTGTATAGATGAATCTAGACACTTATTGCTGAACCTTTGAAGAATCTTGCCAAAGCACTGAATGTATGCTGCACATTCTGTATCTGGATATATCTATATTCTTCCCAGATGGGGTAAGTGGGTTCAGGAGAAGCAGGGGGGAGCAGAACCTTTGAGAAATGCCAATCAGCCATCCTGTTTGTAGTTGTAATCGAACATTTATAAAAGCGCCACTCAACGGTTCAGTTGCGCTCCCGACCCAAGTCAGTGCATCACTAACAAATAAAATGGACTTCAGTCGCTTCCAGAACGGGAAAAAAGACTGAGGAGCTCAATCCGCAATTCCTGCGGAAGACGGTTCCAACTTGAGGGGCCAACATAAGCAAAACTTTCAGGTTGAGCATGGAGCCAGTTAATAAGGATGTTGGAGTGGATCAAATGAACCTTGGCAATCCTAGTGCCTTAATTCTTAAGGGTCTGTAGCCTTTTGTTGTTAGAGAAGTTTCTGCCTATATCAACAAATGATCTGTGTGTGTCTTGTTGTATCTGAATCATTCTCAACTGCTCTTGTCTCCTTCTCTTCTTGTCTTTCCTCTTTTCTCAGTTAGTCTTTCAATTGTCCTTGTCTTTCTCGAGGTCTGTCATCTTCTCTGTTCTCCTGAAGTCACCTGTTTCGTCTGTTTCTTCTTCTTGGCCACCTTTTATCTTCTTTTATCCCTGACATTATGTGTCACTGGTTTCACTGAACTTCTTCTAGATCTCCAAACTCTCCTTAAAGTAAGTAAGTATGTCCTTTATTAGACCACCTTCAAACGCACTGTTGCCTGTTATCGCTTAACACTTTATTGATGAGGTTTCTGATTTGTGCCAAATAGTTTTCTGATTTGTGCCAACTAAGTTTCTGATTCGTGCCAAATAGGTTTCTGATTCATGCCAAATAGGTTTCTGCTTTGTGCCAAATAGTTTTCTGATTTGTGCCAAATAAGTTTCTGATTCGTGCCAAATAGGTTTCTGATTCATGCCAAATAGGTTTCTGATTTGTGACAAATAGGTTTCTGATTCGTGCCAAATAGGTTTCTGATTCGTGCCAAATAGGTTTCTGCTTTGTGCCAAATAGTTTTCTGATTTGTGCCAAATAAGTTTTTGATTTGTGTGCCAACTGTGTTTTGTTTGTAGAGAATAGTGTGGATATAGGTCTAGCAAATCCGGATACAAACGAAATAGAAGCAAGCATGCTAGAAAGAAAGGCCACTATCAGTCCATCAAGATTACCAATTTACAACCACCCTGGACTTCTAGCAGGTAGCAGCAACTCACTCCTTTGCTGAACCTGGTAAAAATGTAGATACGAAGAGAAGAGAGCGAGATATTAGATGGTGTTGTTTTGGGCTCATGCATTGTAAGACCATTAGGTCATTGTGTTTTGAACTAGCATTATTTTGTACCTGAAACTTTTGGACTATTACAGATGTTCACTAGCGATATATTGGCCAATGATATATATATATATTTTGAATCTTTATAAATTTTATGAGGCAGTGATATCTTGTAGTTGAATAAGTTTACACAATGAGTTTTGGGCCATTTATAGTTTAACATTATTTTGGACCATTGATATTTTGAAATGATGATGATGTGGACTAATCATGGTGGTTGTAATCATATTTGCATAAGTTATATTTTGGGGTGCATGATAGTCTAGTGGTTATCATGCTGGACTGTCAGTCGAGAGGTCGGCGGTTCAAATCCCTGCCCGGGCAGAAATTTCTGCTCCATCTGCACCCCATTGCCAACTCAGCTATAATCTGACCGGCGACCACACTGTGTCAGTGGGAAAATGAGAGGGTGAGGGAGAGGACTGGCCGCTGTCCTCGTGTTCTGAGGCTAACTGCTCACTGTCAGTGGTTAGATGAGACAGCGAGGGAGAGGACTGGCCACTGCTTTTTTATGCTGAGGCTGAGAAAAATGAAGTCACTAACACTTCATACCCAGCAACAGAATCATTGTCTGCCCCAGGGCTAGCTTAAGGAACTGGTCTTCCTCTTCTATATTTTAGATATTCTTTTGTTTGGTCATGTGATGCATTTTGATGATCTCTGACAGATTGGTGTTTGCTGTTTCTCATCGTGTGCAGGTATAATAGGTGGCACAACGCTTGCATTGGTCTGCATTGTTCTATTCATCATGTTTCTCGTCTACCGAATGCGAAAGAAGGACGAAGGAAGTTATGCGCTCGACGAACCAAAGAACTCGCCATCCACCGGATTCAAAAAGTCCAACGATCGCGAGTTCTTTGCTTAGAGCAGAGTCTGGCGTTTGTTTGTTTGTTCGTTGTTTATCATCTGTTCAATGTCCGCTGTTGACTGTCCATTGCTGTCTAACAGTTTGTGGCTTCTACTCTGTGGATGCTGGCCAGTGGATGCATCCGTCAGGCTCTATAGGGTTGATTGAGGAGCCATGGGAGGAAGAACAGAAGGAGGATTTGGAGCAGGTGGATGAGGAGGAAGATGTGGAAGTACAGAGGAACAGCAGAGGGAGGATGAGGGGAAGAACAGCTGGAAGAATAGGTAGCAGATAATGGAGGAGGAGGATGATGATGGACATGACCTGGACCACCTGGTGTTTGACCTGGTGTTTGTGGTATGAATTTAGTGCATAGATGGTTTTTCTTGAGGTTCTGTTGTAGGATAGAAAGGGGAAGAATAAGAGTCTGTGCTGTTAAGATAAGACGGTCAGACGAAGCATTTGAAAGCGAGTTTTATTCTACATAAATTTTTATTATCTTTTTACTCACCAAAGAATTTCTTCTCACTGGATTTGCCGTTTTCCTTCCAGCTATGAATTTCTCGAATTCTGTGAATAACTTGGACCAGGGAACAACCTGTAGATTCTTCTTAAGTGCTGATATCTCGTTTTGAGAGGTCCAGCGGGCTCAACATAACATGTGAATATATGTTTTACGTTTAACACTTTAACAGCGAGATGCATTGGTTTCCCTGTCTCTTATAGTACACCCTCGTTGTTAAGTGTTAATGTTGGCATGCGTACCAGTATGGTTTTTGTCATGTGAATGGCAACCTTTGTGTTTGTTACGGTTTCCCATCTGTTTTGGCAAACAGCAACTTTTGCAGATCATATTTGTTGGATTACATTAGTTAGCTCTTTTTGTTATTGTAACTGGAAATTATATTCATTCATTCATTTTGAAAATTTAATATAGCACCCCTCAAGGTTCCTACTCAGAAGCGCTCCAAGCCCAACCACCCACGGCAGTCTCAACTGGACTTCAGTAACTTGTAAAACATGAGTGAACTATTCTTAGGCAACAGGCGTATCCCCATTGGGAGATGATTCCAGATGTAGCACGACTTTAAGGAAAAACTAGTGCTCTCTGTGTGATCCTCTATGATGTTAAATGCTATTGAGAAGAGAAGTTTAATCAGTAAGCAGACCAGTGCACAGAAAACTAAAAGAATCATCAATAGCAGTTTGACAGACGCACATGGAACCCAACCAATAACTAGTTATTTTGCTGTATTCACATCAAACTGTTTAGTTCCAGCCAGACAAGCCACTGTTGTCAGAGGTCTTTGTGGGGCAGTAGACGAGCTATAGATAAGTGAATTGCAAGAGTTATTTGGAGTGTCTGATTGCTAACTGCATTTACCTTAATTGCCTTTTGTTAATGCATCAGTGTAACTGTGCATCTTGTCAAACTGAGAATTTATTGTGAGAGTGGTGTAAACAGTTAGGAATAATCAGGGTCTCATTGGGGGGGGGGGTTACTTATTGACTTAGTACTTAGTAATTCTTAGTTCTTTCCATACAGGTCTGCAGTTAAGGCAGTGCAGCTTCTCCATTTGTCTCTGTCAATCATTGATCTTCTTGCCTCGTTGCCAAGCACCTCAAGTCGTCTGTGATCATCTCCGGCCTTCCTCTGAGCTCTTCTCCTTTTCCCTTTATGGATCCAGTTCATCACTTGTTTGGCTCTTGTATCCTTGTCCATACAAACCCCGTGTCCCATCCATGTTGTAGGAGTGCTGTAGTCATATTCATTCAGCATCCAATACAAAATATCTTCAAGATATCTCTTCACAAGCTTTCCCAGCCCGACCTAAGGAAAACACTGATGAAAGGTGAATATAACATTCCTACCCAGCAGACGATACTTCTACTAGAACTTCCATGGTCACATACACATGTAAGCCTCAGTGTGATTGATCCAGTTTCTGGAATAGACTGCTTATCACCAAACATAGTGGTACCATGCAATATGAGCTCCTGAGTCATTCTCTACCTCTATTCTGCTTGAAACCATCCTGGTCAATTCTGTTTTTTTGTCATTAGGTCAAGAGTGTCTCTGACTCTCTTGAAGAGGCATTTTGTAAATATGTAATTACAATTGCAAATCCAGATGAAGACCATATGGAAAGCGGATGGTTGAAGCGACGGAGAGAGGGTAGAATGCTGCAGTGTCAAGGTGTGTGTATAGAGAAGAGCCTAAATAACATGGACCCTCATACCATGCCATTTATGACTGTTTTTGGTTGGGGTGTGACATGACTAAGTAGCTAAGCTTACCTTGATAGAGATGTCTTTGAACTTAACTTGAATGGTCTTTTCAGTATGTTGTTTGAAAGCAGACTGCACTTGGAAGCACAGATATGACAACTGCCTTTGTTTGTTGTTGATAGTTTGTTGTTGCATTGTGTCAATATATATTCTCAAATCAGATGTTGTCTGGACTGACTGCATTTGTAGAATTCACTAATTGTACAAATGTTTTTTAATTATTCAAGGATTTGAATAATTCACAGACTGCACAAATGCATAACGATGTTTATGTACATTAGAGAATTGGGTCTGAATGTTGTTTCGATGTTTCTTGTGTGTTAAGTGTCTGTGAGATGGCTTCATCTGCCTTCTCTGTCGATTGCATTTCTAGACAAAATGAGCAATAATCACTTCTAAGACATCGTCTAATTTGTTAATTGTCAAATGTACTGTGGTGCTTGACACACAACTTGGATTACACAAGATATCTATTTATGTACATTCTTAAAAATATTTATTAAACCCAGGTATTTATTTATTTAATTCGTTTGTATGTCAGTTTTAAACCTCGGCATTTACTTATTTACGTTTTTTGAATTGCATAGAGCAAGAAATCAACAATATACGGTCGTTATAGAAAATCGCGAACATTTACATTTAAGTGTAGAAGCAGGATCTGTATTAGATGTCTTCAATTCTGTTGTTACCCTGAAAAAATAATGTTACAGTAGCTACAGTAGCATGATGTTCTGTTTGTTCCAGCGTTTCATTTGATCAATCATAATTTCATATATTTCGCCTTTTTGTATTTGAATCAGAATTGGTGCTTAGGCCTTTGAATTTTTCTTACAGATTTTGGTTTATTGACGCAAATAGCATGTGCAGTGATCTTTCTCCTTCCCTTACGTTATTGACATTAACCTTACTTTACCACAGATCCAGGGAGCCACACCTTCTCTGGTCTACCCTATGTGGGCTCGTGAATTCAGAGGAGGCATGGCCAGCCTGGATCGACCCTAATTCTTTGAAATGCTTTATCTTAGTGTATAAATGTTAGGTAGAATTATTGTGTGTGTGTACACTGGCAATTGTGTCTTTATTGCATATTTACGTTGAAGCATTTATAATTTGTTTAATATGACATTAACTGATTACTTGCTGTTGAGAAATTGCAAATTAGACAAACGCCATACAATGAGTTCTTTGTGACGGCTGACTATGTCAAATTGTCTTTCTTGGGTGACAAACATAAATGGTTTCAGAACTCTTTTCCTCTGAATTACAACATGTTTTCATTGCTGAATAGTTAAAGGTTGTCTTGGAATTGTCTTATTTCACCCTGAGGGTGAATTAAGGTACAGTCTGGGCATGGTACCAAGCTACCAATAATGGACTTGTGACAAGTTGTGAGTTCAGCTTAAATGTAGAACGCTGTGGGTTTGTAGCGAATGACTACATCTGAATGAGTGTGGCCATTGGACTGTATGGTTGGTGATGATGTCAGTTCATTATTATTATTAATTAGTAACTTATGTCGTGTCCATATCTAATGCACAAGGTATCAGCTGATGGCACACCAAAACAGAGCCAAATTCCAGTCAGTATCCAGATCAATCCACTAAAATGGAGAGGCAACCTGTAGTCGATAACCAATTGGAAAAGGTGAGTCTTAAGCAGTGGCGTAGCTAGGATATTTTGCGCCCGGGGACGAACCATGAATTTGGCGACCCCCCGTTTTACTATTTCACATTTTCCACATAATCGAATGGCAATTTTAATTTTTTTTTATGAAATAAAATATGAAAAATATGGACAGTACATGCATGTTCCCCTTAGTGCTCAATGGGGCGCCAAAATCATACCTAAGAACTTATTTGTAAGTAATGAGGATATAATTGGATATATTTGGGGCACTAAAATTAAATCTTATGCATTCATTTGTGATAAATTAGTTAAAACTGCAGCAAAATTAAGAGTAAAATTATTTATCTTAACCCTCATTTTGGCGCCCCCTTCCCTTGGCGCCCGGGGACACATGTACCCCCTGCCCCCCCCCCCCCCCTAGCTACGCCACTGGTCTTAAGTTGTGAATGAAATGACAGGAGTGTCTGGGCAGAATGGACAAACAAAGGGAGAGAGTTCCAAGATCTAGGTCCAGCAAAAGAAACAGCTCGTTTACCAAGAACCGTTCTTGTTCATTGGACTAATGAATCTAAATGCACTTGATGTGCTAATTGTTGGATGGTTCTCTTAGTTGCAATATAATCGGCAGTTTGTTTGGATAGCTTGCTAATAATTGGTTGATTGGTTATTTTGATTGCTTAAGAATAATTGGTTGATGGGTTATTCTCATAGCTTGATAATAAGTTATTTTGATAGCTTAATAATAACTGGTTGTATGGTTATTATGGTAATTGTTCCAATTGTGACCAATTAATTGGCTGCAGTTGGTTTGATGTCTCATTGGATGGTCTCTTCTCTTCTCTTCTCTGCTTCTCTTGTTGCTCTGCCTCTTTGTCTGTTTCTCTCTTGTTGGTGTCGCACTGACATTTACTGTGGCAGTTATTTTGTGATAATTTCCGTTTTTAAAGTGATTTATCATTGTAATTGACTGAAGATTTAAGAGCAGATTCTCTATCTGTTGGGTAAATTGCTTCTATCTGTTTGTCATCTACTTTCAATCAGGCCTACTATTTTGTTACATATATGCTACAAAATTCTGTTTCTCACCCTGGCCTAAGCTGTTCGCTTCCAGATATTTTTTCGTACTGACTGTATTTTAGAATTCTCTTTTTACTGATTCTTCAATAAACAGCGAGTTTCAAAGTAATTAAGTCTTTTTAGTATGGTTTTCAAAATCTGTTTCTATCAGAGTCATTGCTCTGACTCCCTAAAAAAATTACTCTGAGTTTTGAAATGCATTTTTGTGTTATTATTTATTTATTTATTACTAACATTTTTAACGCACAATATCCATTTAAGCTCAAGTCATAGATTGGGAGATGAATTAAGTAATAGTGATTAATTTTGTGACTTCTGATGAAATTTAATTAAATACATATTACATATTCGTCACTCTTTTGAAATTTTATGTTATTTTCCAAGCTGTTTGATATGGTATTTAGGTCACTCTTACTTACTGCAGTTTGTCAGTAAACTTGTGAATAAACATGATTATTATTATTACTAGAGTATTTACCCGTCATATTATGATGGCAGTGTAGGCCTATATGTATCGTTGGTTAAAATGCTCTGATCGCCGTCGTCAAGACCGCAGTACTGACGTCACAAACGGTTTCTGTTTCACAATACGGTAGATTCCAGAGCGTTTATCGACAGGCACGCTCTTTGGATATCTATAGGCCTACATATAATAGTGTCCGTCTGTCGGGGGACGCTACGTCACAAACGGGTTCTGTTCTATTGTGAAACATAAACCGTTTGTCTTGACGACGGTCGGTCTTGACGACGGCGATAACCAACGATACATACATGTATATAGGCCCATAATATGACGTCATAATATGACGGGCAAATACACTAGTTATATGTATATTATTATTATTTTAAATTTATTATTATGATTATTAGTATTATTGTTATGTCACTTCAATTATGAAAGAGTTTAATGTTATTAAGTCTAAATTTAGAGAATAAAGAACTATTGTTACGTCATTTCAATTATTTAACACGTTTATTATTTGTATTTTAGATTTAGAGAATAAGGGCCTTTCATACGTTACTTCAATTATGATAAAGGATATTAATTTATTAAATCTAAATTTAGAGAAAAAAGGGCTATTGTTACGTCATTTCAATTATGAAACACGTTTATTATTTGTATTTTTAGATTTAGAGAATAAGGGCCTTTCTTACGTCACCTTAATTGTGATAAAGGATATTGTTATTAAATCTAAATTTAGCGAATAAAGGGCTATTGTTACGTCTAGTGTTAGTAATTTTGAATGATTATTTCTCCACGTCTTTCTGCTTGTCTGTGTCCGTCAAGTCTCCCGGTCAGCAATTGGCTCCAGTCAGTCGGCAGTCAACTTAAATTTAGCGACATTCCGGCGCCATCCCTGGTCAGCTCATTGTCGTCGTATTTGTGGACAGACAATATCGAACAAAAATTCTTTATGGAAAAGCGGTACCAGCTAATAATAGTAATGGTAATTCCAATTTAAATATAATTAAATCCAATAGTGGAATTCTATTCCGTTGCATAAGTGATTTTGTATATTTGTGGTAATTACTCCTCACTATACATACCCGAAGCCAGTGGCGGCGATCTTGTTTCAGAGGTGGGGGGGGGACATTTGGGAACTGATCTGGTCAAATAAGAGGCCGAAAAAATTTTATAACCCGAGTACGAAAAAATGTGATGACCTTTTTTTGGTGTTTCTTCAAAATTTGGGGGGTCCGATGTATGGCATGTCCCCCCACTGTTAAAGGTGGGGGGTCTTGTCCCCCCTCGACCCCCGGGATCGCCGCCCATGCCCGAAGCAAGGCGGAGACTGCGATCTCTGGGAGGGCACAATAATAAAATATTGATTGGTACTGTTTAAAAAGTGGGGTACGGTACCCCAGTCCAAAAAGTGGGGGTACCCTCGTACCCCCACAAATTACGCCTATGGTCGTTGAAGAATTCTCTCAAGAATTCATACTATACACTGCACAATCCAGACCAGTCAATTGTACACTCGGCAATATCAACTGCACACTTGTCGTCAGAAAACATATTTAAGCCCTGATTCTAGGTTTGGAAAACTACTTTTTCACTGACTAGACACGAGAAGTCGCAGAATTGGCACATTTTATTGAGTTAGATGGGTTTAAATGGATTAGAAATAATACAAAGAAATTGAGCTAGACTAACAAAGCTTAGTAAAGTTCTTTATAATTTATGTGAAATGGAATACACCAGTTATAGGCTATATATCAGGTTTAAGGTCTATATACAATCCATGAAGCAGACGTTTTTCATTGAGTTTCTTGAGAATGGAAGACGAAAGAGAAGAGGAATCGTTCGATGGAAGACGTAACTGCTTCCGTCTAGTAAGACCGACGACCAGAGGCTCAGAGGCTCAGAGGCTCAGAGGCTCTGGCTTCATTATAAGACGTTCTTGTAGAATTTCGTCAAATGCCTCCTCTCTATCGACGCTGAAAACAACAATACAACAGTTGTATCCAGGGGCGTCTACACCATAGAAACCTTGGAGCAAATGCTCCATCCACGAAATAGGGGGGAGGAGATCTGTCAATGTGTGCCACCATTATTGGGGGAAGGAAGGGGGAAGGCGAAGTTGCTCCAAGGACTTAGGGGGATAGACGCCCCTGGCTGCATCAGACGCCCAAGTACAATACACCCGAACCAACACGTTTCTTACGTGACAGACAGACAGACAGACAGACAGACAGACAGACAGACAGACAGACAGACAGACAGACAGACAGACACACAGACAGACAGACACACAGAGAAGAAAATTCGATGGCCCAAGACCAAGAAGGAAGAGCTGTGTGGCGGAATCAGGGCAAAGGAATAATCAGGGCAGAGGCATAATCTGAAACATCATCAGCTTAATAGAAACGCCAAGTTAAGGGCGTGTACATGTACCATTTAAACTAATATATACCATATACCCTTAACTTGTCAGACTGACGTTTCTATTAAGCTGATGATGTTTCGGATTATTCCCCGCCACCCCCTCCCCCAATATACCTACATGTACGCTAACTTCGAATCAAGCATGTATGTATGTATGTATGTATGTATGTATGTATGTATGTATGTATGTATGTATGTATGTATGTATGTATTCATTTATTCAGGTTGAAAACATTGCAGCTGTCAAGGACGCAGCAATTTACAAATGATCGAGATTGTTCAAATGGTATGACTATAGAAGCAGAGGATGTCTAGGGCTACATGAGTTCTATAAACTGAGACAAACGCAAGTGCCTTCCTGGAATGCATCACACAGCACTGCACAGCAGTTGCAACTATGGTGTCTACTCATTCAGTCCAACCACCAGACATGTATGCATTGCGTCAATTTTGGTCAACGTTGGTCCAACAGTGGCTTTACCAGGGTTCTGACTCTGATGATGCAACTTGTGGCTGACAGCATTAAGGGTTCATAGCCTAAGAGAAGTTTCCCTTAATAAATGTGGGAATTTCCTTCTTAGAATTACGTGTAGCATATAATACACAATACAGTTACGTAGGCAGCAGGTGGTGCTAAAGAAAACTACTTTCTCCAGTGAACTACACATTACTTCCCACATGTTCGTCATGATGATGATGAATAGTTAATTATTCAACCCAGTGTTTAAACCTATCTATCTGGATTTAATTAGTAAATTCCACCATTCCTCTGTCCAAGTTGAGAGAGCTCCCTAGAAACAGTCGAGGCATTTCCTCTTGAACTAGGGCCTAGCTGAGGGAGTTCCCCTTGAATCTAATAATTACAAAGACTTCAACAGATTCATCCTAATGTCCAGGACATCAGTCGATCATCGTTTCGTGTATAACACAGAGTAGAAAGTGGCAATCAAGAATCATAATACATTGGACATGATTGGAGAAACCAGATGGAAGGAGTTCCCTTGAACCAGCTGAGAAAGTAATTCCTGAATTAGGTTCCGGAGTTTCCTCTTTCAAATAGCCCCTGTGCTTACCTGCTATACGCGGACATCCGATCCTCTGGAGAGCTTTTATGTAGCGGAGGACGATGTCCCGGTGGAACGGTTCGCTTCCTTTGAGAATTTCGAAGGACATCCGAAGGGTGGCATAGCATCGCTTTCTCAGGTCAGGGCTGTGACGTCGGATCTTGATCAACTCCTCATCGATGAGACCAAGCGATTGACCAAGTATCTGCCAGTTGACCATCACAGCCGGACACAACCTCAGTTCATCGAAGATCACCATCATCTTCTTACCTGTCGATAGATCGATCAGTTAGTCAGTCACTATCCGAATTAATCAATCATTTGATCGACCGATCGATTAATCGATCGGTCGGTAAGTCAGTCAGCCAGTCGATCAATCAATCAGTCAATCAATGACACAATCTTAGATGATTTGATCTGACCAGTCCTGTTTCGATCCGATCTTACTGTTTCTTTCCATTCCTTGCATTCCAATCAATGCATGAATAATTCCTGGTTTCTTCTCCTGCTGATTTCATTACAACTGGTGGCTTCAGTATACATCCAAATGCTTTGCTCTGTGCTTCACGAAGAATTATAATCTCTCTGTTCCATGCTCGTCCCTTATAGCCACAAATAATTAACATAAATTATAATTTGCTGCCTAGTTCAATACGCTCTGACACTTCTGTGATGCATTAGTGTGACATATAGGCGATTTAGGTCATAATTATTTGTATTTGTATTTACTTATTTACTTAATATCCCAGTATCATGCTCAAGGCAGTGGCGTCTACCAACGGGGGGAGTTTGGGAGATCGCCGGTTGCCAGAAGTGAGGGAGAGGGGTTAATTAACGTTCTGGATTAACTGGTCAGAACACAGTTTTAATGAACATTTATAATAGTACATGTATAACTAGTGTATTTTCCCGTCATAATTATGACGTTGGTTAAAATGTTCTGAACGCCGTCGTCAAGACGACCGTCGTCAAGACGACAGTATAGTGACGTCACAAACGGTTTCACAATAGAACAGAAAGGCTTTGTGACGCAGCGTTATACCAGGACAAATTTGCATATAAGGAAACTATATGTATAGATAATTTCTTATTTCATGTTTTTTATTGAAATAACTTTTGTTTTGGATCTTGCATGATGCTGATACATATAATAAATTAATTGTTCTGAGTGACTTCTGAGCCTCTTAGGCCTATATATAAGTCGGCCAGAGTGGGGGGGGGGTTGTTCTCCCATTCCAGGTGGAGGGATTAGACGCCACTATCCCAGGGCATAGATGAATATTGTTAAGTAATGATGTTTAGGCCCTAATTAAGTCCTCGACATGCTACGCAATTACCATCTGTGCGAGGATTGAATTCACATAATACGCGATACAATTAAGGCGAGGGATTAAAAAAAATCAGCCACTCCATGTGTCACTAGTTGTAATTAGACAAAAGTTAATTATTATTAACACTTTGTTATGTCTGAGAATCATTGTTAGGTTTAAAAGGAGGCTTAGGAATGTATCAGACTTGGAAATCACCTTCTTCTTCGGTCAGGTATTGTCGATATTCGGCCTCAACATTCATCGCCTCTTTCGGAAATCCAGATTCTCTGAGCGCCACAACCAACTGACGAGTCTACGGCAGACAACAAACGAACATATTATATACGACGACGACCCATCGAATCATCAATACATCTGTTCATCTACTACACTGTCCACTCCTCACAATATTTACATCCATTCGGTTGCGCCCACTGAGTCAATAACGGTGGTCATTCTCGTCATGTGTTTACAAAGTGTTTAAAGTGCGATCGCTTTGAGCTAACTTCAAGAGACGGTGATGGGCATTTAGTATATGAAGCATTATATTAGCGATTTCATTTGGTTAACCTCGGCGTAGGATGGCGGTTAGCTGACCATGGCTTGAGCTATATCATTATTGTTTAATTGATTTTGAGTGATTTATCATTGTTCCATTGATTTACCATGACTTGAGTGACTTTTAATTGCTCCAATGATTTACCATGGCTTGAGTGATTTATCATTGTTCCAGTTATTTACCATGTCTTGAGTGATTTATCATTGTTCCAATGATTTACCATGGCTTGAGTGATTTATCAGTGTCCTGCAGTAATTTACCAGGGCTTGAGTGATTTATCATTGTCCTGAAGTGATTTACCATGACTTCAGTGATTTACCATTGTTCCAGTGATTCACCATGGCTTAAGTGATTTATCATTGCTCTAGTGATTTACCATGGCCTGAGTGATTTACCAGTGCTCCTTCTTCGAGTCTTTTGTTGGTGTTCTTCCATCTCTTGAGGATCTTCATCGTAGCGAGTGGAATCTGATCGGAGTGGCTGCGGAAGATGTCGTTCGTGTTGCTGTAGTTGAGCAACTGACGACCGAGGCTTCGGATCTTCAGCTCATCCGGTTCCATCTCAGTCGACAGTCGTCGAAACAGAAACATCGACAGGAACCCTGACACACAGACACACACAAAGACATGCACAGACACTGAGATAGGCATCCAGGAAAACAGAGCCACAGATCAATGCAGAAACATATAGACATAAATATAAGCCTACTCTCAGAGAGACTATGATGTGCTAACCTCCATATAGAGCATCTGCGGGTTAGTTCATCAAAATATTCCTGTTAACTGTGTCTTTTGTTCTCGTATTATTCGCGAGCTAGCGCCGGCGTTTGTGCCGCCTTTCTAGATGTACCAAAATGGACCATGAAGCTGAATCAGGCGTATAAGACTATTATTATTATTATATAGATATAGATAGACTGCCATAACTTAAAACATCGACATAGGCCTAAACCATGACAGAGACACAAACAACGAGAAAGGCACCTACACATACGCACACACGCACACACACGCTTACAGTTAGTAAATCGAAGTATATATATATAACTTAGGCTTATTTCTACAAGGTCAACTGATCGAGATTATTAAGTGCATCAGATTTACCTTTCTCTTCGTTGTCAAAGTTGAAATGAGGATGCAGTTGCTGAAATTTACATAAATCATTTTCTAACTGATTTTTGTCGACATAAGAGAATTACCGGTATCACGCTTATCTGGATGAAGACGACGACGACGATGATGATGATGACGACGACGATGATGATGACGATGATGACGATGATGATGATGATGACGATGATGATGATGATGATGATGATGATGATGATGATGATGATGATGATGATGATGATGATGATGATGACGACGATGATGCGTCCTAATTGACAACATGCAAAGCTGAACAGGTTCATAAGTGTTGGACGATGTGTCAAAATTCAAGTAACATTTTATATAAGCATGTTTAATTGGAAGATAGGAGAAATATTTATGAAATATAGTATGAAACATCATTCATTCATTCACTCATTCACTCATTCATTCGTTTATTCGTACGGAGAATTTCTGTTGCGCCCATGAAAGAATTCAGAGGCGTTCTGGCCAAAAAGAGCAATTGAAAGTTTTGATGAAAGGCGTCTGTATCGTCACTAGCCAGAAGTAGAACGACGACGTGAAACGACGTGAGAACTTAAGGAGTGGCAGCAGGGTCTCCACAAGAAATTTCAGTGCAAAACATGGTGGCAGAGGATCGAGTTCACAGGACTTGAACGAAGAAAAGAGGATGAGGTCACGGAGGTCCTCGCTGAAGGTCAGACAGACGACATTCTGTTGAAGGGAACATTAGGGAAGCGGGTGCAGGTGTTATCGCGGACAGCGTTCAGCTTAGCTGTTAAAAAGTCTATAAACTTCTGAGCCGTAATCTGTGGAACAGCTGTTGAACAGTCGCTCAAGAACTACGAAGGTTCTTGAAGAGTGCTCTGGCCGGCAATCATCCGCCGTCCATCTTTGATCTATGCCAGTTGCTGATCACAGTTTGCTGTGGTCTTGAGCACGGCGCGTGTATTCGCTTTCCACTCCCTAAATAATTGCGAATGCATTGATCTGGTCGAATAATTCCAGGATACCCGATCTTCCCGGTTCCTCGAACTTCTGCACCAGCGCACTGTCTTTCGCGCCGTTTGCTCTGCTCTCATTGTCTTTAGTTATATGGCTAATACTGCTAATAATAAAAGCGAAATTAGGCTACTGTCAATTTTGTCGCTATTGTCACTGTTGTTATCGATCGAATTACTGTCGATTATGTTTAAATTTATCTACAGAATGTGAACGCATGAAGTGATGATGACTAACCGGTTCAATTCCAGTCATAACGAGAAAGGCGTAGGCGCTGCCGCTGAAAGAAAGACAAGAAAAAGAGATTAACAGAAGCCTATTGTCATTGATGACAGTCTTACTGACTGACTGACTGACTGACTGACTGACTGACTGACTGACTGACTGACTGACTGACTGACTGACTGACTGACTGACTGACTGACTGACTGACTGACTGACTGACTGACTGACTGACTGACTGACTGACCGATTAGACTAAGTGACTGAGGACCTCATTATTGAATACTACGCAGCAGTCAGATTAGACACAGTTCGTTCTTCTACAGAGCGTGCTGATACCTATAGGGCCTACATGTCAACACGCAATGGTATTTCTGGAGAGGGAGAAGCCAGTTGGCAGTTGGTCCCAAATATTATTGGCCTCTCTGTGTCGCCCTTAAAATTAATAGACAACTTCGTTAGGCCTACATGAAGATTGTTGTGGTCCCTTGAAAGCGCCCCCTCCCCATATCGGAAACTGTAGCGTCGCATGTAGCCTTGCATGGCTGCCGTGTACAGTTAAATTCGACTCCTGTAATAACTTGTGATCATCCGTTCATACTGATTTGTAATCATACTGCGTTATTGTCAGTTTGAAGATATTAAACGAATATTATTATTATTATTATTATTATTATTATTATTATTATTATTATTATTATTATTATTATTATTATTATTATTATTATTATCATCATTATTATTATTATAACCAACAAACTCATATGCAGACGAATTGTTAAATGTAGCCTATCTAGGGATTCTAGGCTATAGACCGACATTCAGTCCTGGCTGCACGGTCCCTTGTTGTTCGAGTCCGACGTGCCTAGAACAGATATAGAGTTTCCAGTTTGCAGGGCAACTGATAGACGCTGCAGCAGATGGCTGGTCTCACGGTGATCTCCTGTAGCTGCTTTTATCTTGGAACCAAGTTCTTGGATAAATTCAGTCTTGTTATCAAGACCTTAAACCTCAAGACCAAGACCAAGACCAAGACCTTGAACCTCAAGACCAAGACCAAGACCAAGACCTTGAACCTCAAGACCAAGACCAAGACCAAGACCTTGAACCTCAAGACCAAGACCAAGACCAAGACCTTGAACCTCAAGACCAAGACCAAGACCAAGACCCAAAAATCACAATCATATCCACACTATTCCTTACTAAAAACTGTGAAGTCGGACTACTCGCTACTTTAATGAAGCAACCCAACTCTAGGCCTAAATGCAGACTGCAGAGAATTTCTGAATTCGAATTTACAAATTAGGCCTAAGTCCTTCATGCAAAATGTTATTTCAAATGCCGGTTGCATTTTATACAAACCAATTCCTCAGAATTTTCTGATCAAGACGTACCCTGTGGGGCCTCATAAAAATTTCGCCATGTAAAAAAGAGATCATTTACATGTCTAAATCGTGTGTGGTGGTCATGTTTCTTTCCATGATGAGCCGGAGATAGATAGATTTGAACCAATTTCGATGTATGGAAATCTATCTTCCTACCGATTTTGGCTTGACCTGCTTTTCATACTTGTAGGTGCTGAAGTCGCTGGCACACACAGTAGCTTTTCAAGCACTGGATTTAAATGTATAAATCATGAGCCTTTTAAAAACCGTTATTGACCGCAATGGCTGCGGAAAAATTTAAAATTCAGTCGGTCTTGGTCTTGGTCTTGAAAAACCAAGACCAAGACTTTGAACCTCAAGACCAAGACCAAGACCAAGACCTTGAACCTCAAGACCAAGACCAAGACCAAGACCTTGAACCTCAAGACCAATACCAAGACCAAGACTTTTAAAAACGAACTCGAGCGCACTCGAGACCAAGACCTTGGTCTCGAGGACAACAAGACTGGATAAATTCCAGTGACTCGGCATGCCAGCTTCCTGAGGTTTCGACTGCAACAGGTGTGAAATGGTGCGATTGCGAGATGACAGCATATTTGTTTTCCTTATTGTGGGCTGCTTTTTCCGCTGCGGCACCTGCGTTTTGCGATGTTACATGCTGATATGATGCTGCGAATGTGTCTGGCACCGTGACATCCCACGCTAAGCATCGACCTCTGGCCCAAGGAATTATGGTGACTCCATCAGGCCTTTTGCCGTCAGCTCTGGAGAGGCCATTGGGCTCTTTGATGGCCGGTATTTTGGCTCTGATGAAGGCCCGCCAAATCACGTCATTGATCATGGCATGTCGTTGTTGCCTTCCAGTTCCCTTGATGCAAGAGAATCCGTGATGGCCATTGGATTCTACTATCGCCCCATATTTACATGTGTGTTTTTCACATAACGCAGTGCCCAGCCGGATGCCGGCTGCTATTCTCAGAACTTCTCCTGGCATCCGTAATCCTGCGATTGTTATGGGTAGTGCTTGAAGCCAGTCTCCTGAGTGTGGTGATTGCGCAGCTAACAGTCTGGCTTTAGCAGTAGAATCAGTAGCTCTTTCTGAAAGGCCTTCAAGTGCACGCGATATCAGTGCACTGTCCCATTCTCTTTGTACATGAGCCTTCTGTTCGATGGGAGTAGGCGCGTTCGATCTCAAAGACCACGAGCTAGAAGCCTCCTCTACCAATGGATCTGCGACCGTTACGGCGACATCGTGCAGCAGTTGGTCTTGAAGGCTTCGCGTGCCAGCGGCTGATGCCAAAAAGGCGGAAGTTGCCAGCATATCGGCACTACGAATCCCAAGACCACCGTTTCTCACAGGCAAGGACGCCTGGATCCATTGATCGTCGCTCATGTGAATGTTAAGAAGGCTACAGAGTCCTGTTCTCAAGACTTCGTCGAAGTCGCATAGAAGTCCTTTGTTTAGGAAGCAGGCTGAGGTTCTTAATATGTATAGCAGCTTCGGTATGCTTAAGCTGCACCTTAACAGGGTAAATGAGTCGTGTGGGTGTAACATCTCAAGTCTTGTGATGACTTTCTCCAGATCTTCAATCTTTTTCTGAATGGATGTATCGACAGCTCTGCCTGGAAGTAGCGGTGCTCCAAGCAATGTCAAATCTTCAACGGCCACATTTTCAAACTCGGCTAAGGCATGACTATTGTTTGTTTCATCGTAACTTATAAAAGATGCTTCGCATTTTGCTCGATTCAGCTGTAGACCATACATATTGGCGAGAGTTTCTCTATCAAGCTGATGTCGGACTCGACTTTATCAATCGGTCCAGCAAGTGTGAGATCGTCCATATAGCCAATATTTAGTGGGGTTGTCAGACTCTCGAGAAGTGGATGTATCGTCAGGCAGAACTCCAGTGGTCCTAAGGGATCGCCTTGTTGAGTCCCTTCCTCTGACAGAATAGTATGCTGTTTGGTCTGTAGCTGGGGAGCGTAGGCATAGTTGTCAAAGACGTATCTGTATATTTCTGGAGCTTTTGTTGCTACCGCCTCTAACATTGAATCTCTTCTCAGAGCATTGAAGGCATTCGAGAAGTCCAGTTTCACTAAAATATGGTTGTCAGGCATAGACTGCAGGTATCGTCTGGTTGCGTGGGCAGCAGCCTCGGCCCCTCCTGAAACTCCCACGCCGATTTGGAGCGGTGACAGACTTTGCGATAGGTATGGAGTGACGACTTGGCAGATACACTTGGCAGCAAGACGCCGCCACATGTATCCTACTGTGATCGGTCTAATTCCGCCATCCTTTTTCCCAAGTGTTATGAGTCTACCGCCGTATAAAATCTCTGCAATGTGTTTCGGTAGCCCGCCTCTCAATAGTAGATTGACTAGATCGGTAGTAGTCTCCACGAAATCAGTGTCTGTTGCATTGGACAGAAGGTCCTTTAGATGTTGTGGTGTTAAGCCATCTGGTCCTCCGCTAGATGCCGCCGGAAACGAAGCTATAGCATTACAAACCATCTTTGCAGAAACCTGTATCGGGTCAAACTTGTCTTCCTGAGGGCATGGCAGTGTCCTCCGGTCATTGTAAGCCTTCGGGTGTTTCTTCTGCAGTTCTTCCATGACTCTAGGTGAATCTTATTATTATTATTATTATTATTATTATTATTATTATTATTATTATTATTATTATTATTATTATTATTATTATTATTATTATTATTATTATTATTATTATTATTATTATTATTATTATTATTATTATTATTATTATTATTATTATTATTATTATTATTATTATTATTATTATTATTATTATTATTATTATTATTATTATTATTATTATTATTATTATTATTATTATGACTAGAAGAAGATCGAGAGAAAATATAAATTGCAGCTTCACACAGATTTGCGCGTATTCATGAATGTAGGCCTATTTGACTACATGTACATAGAAATTGTGATAAACTTATCATGACGTCGACTGGAAGCTGAATGAAAATTCATTTTGGGGAATCATCTGAGGCAAATGATTCAGTTGGGGTTACGGAAGAATCTGTTCCTTGAGGGGTCAAGGATACTCTGGACACAATGCCCAGTTCATGTATGACACTTGAATTAGAAAAGCGAAATGGTCAAAGGTACGGTATTTCGATGACAAAGCGTATGTGCATAGGAGGAGGCTGGTACCCTGCTTTCCAGATGCGAACGTTGAATTCATATTCATTGGAGAATTCTCTCTGAACGGACGGATCGTGTTGGTATTTGGAGACCTGGCGATCCTTCGTATACAAATGAACTTTGAGGTTACGCTGATCTAAAAAGACGTCAAACACCGAAACGACCACGCTGTAAATTAACAGTTAAAAATATAGCTAATTAATATAGATCTACACTGTGTCCACGATAAAGTAGAACACTAGACTTTGTGAAATATCTTGGTCAATTGTAGTATTATAGGTACTAAATTTTGTGCACATGAACTTCAGTCTATTCTATCCATACGCTGCAAATTTTATGACAATTGATGCAACGGTTACGAGGATATACCCTTTTGAAATTGGGTGGTTCAGAAACCAAGTTACCGAACAGTAAAACGCATAGAATTACGTCATTTTTCTGGCTACCGCAGGGGATAGATAGGCTGTTGTTTATAAGCGTCATTTTCGGAAACAGTTACACTACGAGACCTGTTTTACGTAACAGTAGTTGGTTGTAAAGAAATGGTTTTCAGCGCAGAGGACAAGATTTTAATCAAGGAGTTGAGAGAGAGAAAGGGGTATATGGCGCAAGGAGACTCATTACAGAATTTCCAATGAAAAATTGGTCCCTAGCTGGTGTCAGCAAGCTGTTAAAAAAGATTGCCACAACCGGATCAGTTGGAAGGAAACCACGAGATCGGGCGTTACGAAAGCAAACAAATATGATATACCCCTTCGTCTCTCAACTCCTTGATTAAAGCCTATGTATCCCAGAAAAATGACGTAATTCTATGCGCTTTACTGTTCGGTAACTTGGTTTCTGAACCACCCAATTTCAAAAGGGTATATCCTCGTAACCGTTACATCAATTGTCATAAAATTTGCAGGGTATGGATAGAATAGACTGAAGTTCATGTGCACCAAATTTAGTACCTATAATACTACAATTGACCAAGATATTTCACAAAGTCTAGTGTTCTACTTTATCGTGGACACAGTGTATAACAATTGAACCAAATGTTAAATTAAAGTTAATTGTGCGCTTTAGACTTTAGTAATAATTTCCGGTAGTTTTTAGATTACCCCAGACTTGGTTCCTGAGTCCAAGTCGAGTGGATCCGAAGTATGCCGTTCCTGGCTTCGGGAGATAGACAATGATCGGGCGTTTGCTTGGCTCACTGGCTGTTATCTTGATGACCGGACTGACAGCAACTGCGTGCTGAGTATGAGGTCCAGGTATCAAATTCGCCAGCTCAGTCTCATTCATGTCCAGTGGCTCCACCTGCCAAAACACATAGGCACGACATTTCCAGTCTCACTTTTCATCACCAGTGGAAGCCTATGCACGGATATTCACAATAGACCATAGATGGTGGAACATGTTCTATTAATTGACGCTGTTAATGAGATCAATCTAACATAAGTCAACTGTATCAAATGCAATCTTGCAATCTCTGGACCAAATGTGGATCAAAGTTGCCTAATAAATGTTTTTCCCAAATATTTCGCTATCGGTTTATTTTCTCGGTGACAACTGGGCTATTAAAAATGCCATAAAAATTATTTAAAATGTAAAACGTTAGATCGAATTTGCAGGTAGTCCTTATACCATATTTGACTCGTGTTTAAATTCTACAATAGGCCTACTTCGTAACGTTTCTGCATAACACATCGCCAAACTCGATCTGCCATCATCGGTCAAAATCCGTTGACAGGAGAGAAATTATTTTGTGATGCTCATCTATTTTGTGAAAAAAATATGGTTCAAAGCTTTTCTTTGTTTGAAATTTGCATTAAGAAGAGGTACGCTCTAGAAAAATTGACGTCAAACAAGTTGATGATGCTGCTGCTGCTGCTGATGATGGTGATGACGATGATGATTAAGTTGTTTTGCTGATGATGGTGATGATGATGACGGTGAGGAGTTGAAGGATGGCAATGGTGATGATGCTATGTTGATGATGCTGCTGCTGATGATGGTGAGGACGATGATGATTAAGTTGCTTTGCTGATGATGGTGATGATGATGACGGTGAGGAGTTGAAGGATGGCAATGGTGATGATGCTATGTTGATGATGATGATGATGATGATGATGATGATGATGATGATGATGATGATGATGATGATGATGATGACGATGATGTTGTTGATGATGATGCTTTGTTGCTGCTGATGATGGTGTGGAGTTGAAGGATGTTAATGATGATGGTGGTGGTGATGATGGCTGTGATGATGCGTTCGTCTCACTCGTAGTTTGACTTTCGTGCTTTCATCGAAGGTTCTTTTGTGTACGTAGAGACGAACACCGTGTTCCATCGTGGACGAGATCTCTCCTCCGTCCACTCCTATCATCCTCTGGTTCTCCAGGTAACGAGCCTTTATGTCGAAGATGATGTTGTCGAAAGGCTCGCGAATAACCGCCTCATAGAACTGATGCTCCTACAGAAACAACACACAACCATCCATGATCCATCCATACAGAAGCACACAGCGATGGTCTTACTATACTTCCCATAGTAATATATTAAAGTACATTACATATGAATTGCACTAAATTACACACGAGACGAATGACCTTTGACATTTGGATGGATGGTTCTGTGTTTCTGTACGGATGGATAGCTGTCGATTTCTGGTCCGCCTTCGTCGTAGCCAACTCAACAATAATGAGTGCACTGACCGCGCGCCCACCGTCAGTGGGAAGATGAGACGTCCATCAAATGCAGGACACTGAAGTGGCTAACTCTTCGTACCCATGGCTGCCTCACGGCTAGCTTAAGAGACTGCTCTTCTTCTTCGGCTTGCGTCAGTGGCAAAATCTGTCAAAGTTGTCGCTTAAACAAAGTCAAACCAGCATTACTGAAATGGCTTGAGTCTGCGGTTAACAGCGGCGAAGGCTCTACGGGGATGGGGGAGCTCGAGGGACCAGTGCCCCACCAACTGAGTTTGTAGGCTCCCAAATTTTAATCTGATCTATTATGAAATTTTGTATTATTTAATTTTGGTATTTTCAAGGGTATGACTTACTTACTTTATGCATGATGAAATCTGATATTATTTTATTCGTGCTATTTTCACATATACAACATACTTACTTGCTTAGAACCTTAATTATTATCCTTTCTGTTATGAGATTGAGATGCATGTGATCGAATTTCCGCTTGTGGTCGTTGTAGTTTCTGCAGCCTCTTTGGTCAAGTTACTGCAAGATGAACGATATTCGAGAAATGTGTGTTTAGAAGATGAGATGAACTTACTAAGCCATCAATTGGAAGCTGGATGAGTCTTCCTTCGGCGTATTGCCATTGGCGATAGTCGACCGTGTAGATGAACATGAGTTGCTGGAGAGCGTCGTTGTAGATGGCCGTATTTACAGGCATGATGATGTAGATAGGCGACTGAAAAAGAACAACAGGAAAATAAATCTCATGACTGATGGATGTACATTGTACAGTGAAAATAAACTCATGGATGTACAGTGACATACTGAAGAAGAACGCCGAGAAAATAAGTCGCTCCCCTTCAGTTAAAGAGAGCTTGCGATTCTTCCAACAGCTGATTCCAGACACAGTAAAAGTTAATCGAGATTAGGCCTAAAGAAATCCTCACCTATTGAGGCTATTGTATGGACAATAATTAATCTACTGCAATAATGATCTAAGAATCTACCGCATGATCCAGCTTAAAATATTCTGTTGGAGCCCAAAGTCCATTTAAATACAATTTATATTGTCACTATCATGATTCACAACACAACAATCAATCAATCAATCAATCAATCAATCAATCAATCAATCAATCAATCAATCAATCAATCAATCAATCAATCAATCAATCAATCAATCAATCAATCAATCAATCAATCAATCAATCAATCAATCAATCAATCAATCAATCAATCAATCAATCACTGATTCATTCATTCATTCATTCATTCATTCATTCAATCAACCGATTTCCCAACACAAACGAATAACTCAATATTCACAGATAAGTCGATGGATTAAATAAGAAAGAGTTGTGTTGCGTCGCATACAGTGACAACTGGTCGTTTTGTGGAGTTTTTTCCGTTGTTGTTGGTGTTTTTGTTGTCCCAGATGAGTTGCATGGGTGAGAGGACGATGTGTTCATCCGCATCGAACTCCATGGCTGGCAGTGGAGGCATCCTCTGCTGATCGATGACCGACAGACCCCCATCGACCAAACGCAGCCGTTTCTTCACTTCTCCTATCGTCCCAGGAGACGCCCTCACCATGCACGCTATGGCTCCCTTGTGTCGGTACCTACAGCATCATCGACACCAGACGAATAGCGATTACTTAACCTGCGTTTATAGAAGAAGACGAAAGTAAGCCTCAAGCTGACCTCGAAAGGCACGAGTATAAACTGCTGGCGACTTCACTCTTCTTCGCCTCGGCAAATAAAAATATCCGTAAATGGAGAATTTATTGACACCCATCGTGGCGAATGACTGAGTTCAGGAACTGATGATGGTGATGACGATGATGATGAATTTTTGCATAAGCAAACGTTAAGCTAATATGATAATGCGGAAAAGTACAGAGGCTAGTTCGGATAAAATTGTGGGATGATGGGAGGGCAATATATAGATGTAGAAAACCAACCAAAGGAAAACTAAGTTCTGGAAAAGGTAAGTTTATAGTCATAATTATCATTTTTCTGATCAGATATATGCTGATAGATGTAACTTGTGGCATTATAGAGCTCTGTGGTCTATAGAGAGAGATATGCGATCGAAGGTTGTCGAAGGAGACCGTAGCCTCGGGGTCATGAGATAGGTCATATCGTATGAATGGAAAGAGATCGGCTGCTATACGAAGAGTACCGTAAAGGTGCAGGGTTACCTGTGGATTGGCCAATCGTCGTGTTTTGAATAGTTGTCTGGTCTAGAGACTTCGTAATTGTCCTGAAAACACGTTTGCAATGCATTTATCATTACGCATTTATTAAGCGCCCCTATTAAATGACCAGTCATAACTTTATGGCGAAGAGCATTAATTTTGTGATTGAAAGTCTTGCTCAAGGTCCTTACACATCAGTCGTCTCGAACCCGTTACGCGTTACAAGGCGTGTGCTCTAACCAATCGGATACCATGTCCCACTACACAGACTAAGCTCAATGACTTTCTGACATCGTTCTGAAATGCTCTACACAGCAACTGATCAGGTAGCCGAATTAGGCCTACATGTAATTCGGCTGCCCAGCCTGTAACGCGGAGTGTATGGGTTCAAGTCTCCTCTCAGTTGGTCACTGTGTAAGGACCTTGCACATTTGCTCTGCGCCATCGATGTTCTGTCGTATGTGCATTCTGAACTTTGGAAGGAGGGCAATTTCTAATACAATTGTATTGGATAATACCGAAGGCATCAAACAACAAACGAAAAATCTCGTCAATTTCCAAAGCGTCAGTCAGACAGACAGTCAGACAGACAGACAGACAGACAGACAGACAGACAGACAGACAGACAGACAGACAGACAGACAGACAGACAGACAGACAGACAGACAGACAGACAGACAGACAGACAGATAGACATACATACATACATACACACAGACGTACACTGTCAGACAGACAGAGAAAGACAATCAGCCAGTAAGTCAGTCAGTCAGTTTATGGAGTGTGAGCTTGTTGTGTTGGAGATTTGCATTCCTAATTGGTGGGCCATTTTGTAAACATTTTCAGCAAATGACTGTTAATGAATTATACAATACAATAAGTTATATACCTATAAACGTTATACAGTATAGGCCTATTATGCGTTTAAAGAAAATGATAAGTTTATGCAATATATGTTTTACACAGTTGAGCATCTTTGGGGCAGATCTTTCACCTCAGGGAACAACGATCTCCATTCGACATAGTCAGTCCGGGTAAGTCGCTTTCTTTGAGCATCCCGTACACTCAGTCAGGCTATGCACGCTGGCATCATATGCTACAGATAGGCCTATATTATGTTAATTAAGAACATGTCATTTTACTAATATGTCACTTATATACTTCCTATCTACGACGACTATTGGGCAAATAGAATTTTGATCATTAACCTTAATCGAAAACGGTTTCCAGAATGTGTGAGTAGGCCTATTATTTCCTCATATCCAGATGAGTTGCTATATTTTACTGGTAGTCATTGGACGAATTATGTTACGCGATTTCAGTTTGTGGGAGTTATTAACAATTGCAACTAGCTGTAGCATTCAGTCTTTAATGATGACGATGATGATCATGATGATCATGATCATGATTATGATCATGATCCTGATGATGATGATGAATTTGATGATGGTGATGAATTTGATGATGATGATGTTGATGGTGATGATGATAATAATAAAATAATAACAATAATAATGACAATAATAATAACAATAGCTCTACCGCTAATTCGTCGATGGACTGTTGACTGTTATCGTCATACTCGTTGATGTTCGACATTCTCGTTGGGCTTCGATCGAAGGCCGTCTCAACCGGACGATGACTTCGGACCTTAGACGACGACGCTGGCACATCTCCGAATTCAGACAGGTGAAGGGTCGAAAGGCTGTTCGTCTGAGAGTCGTCGTCGTTATGATCGTCGCGCTCTTTTTTGTTCTGTCTCGGCTGATTCACCGGCGGAAGACGCGTCTCCTCATTGGACTTGGTGTTCAGGTCTCTCTTGTAGCGGAAGCCGCCGCCGCCGCCGCCGCCGCCTCCTTGTGCACGGGGTTCGGTGTCTGTCTTCCCCTTCGTCTTGTGCCTGCTGTGGCGACGTTGGTCTTCTGGTGGAGAATCATTGTCTGACGATCCCTCTTCAGAGTCCTCCAACTCTTGGTCTCGACGTCGACCCCGACCGTCAATCGTTGGCCTTCGCGCCGTTGGTTTAGGGGAGTCTGCCGCCGGGATGACGGTCTTGAAGTCGCGATCATCGACGGTTGTTCCTGGGTTGAAGTGGTAGGTCCTGCTGGGCCGTGAACCGAGAGAGGGTCCGTCGACGCCTGACAACAGATAGGCTCTCTTCTGCGTCCTCTGCAGATTCGGAAGGTGAAGGTCATCGCCGTTCTGGATGATTGGACTGGAAGCCAGTGGAATTTCCTTCAGAGAACCCGCTCTCGACAGATTCATCGGAGTGAATTCATCGCGGGTTCGTTGTCTGGTTGGCGGTGAACGACTGCGACGTGAGAGGTCGGAAGGAGACCGGCGTCTTTCGACGACTTCCGGTGTACGTCTCGGTCTCGGCGAGAGGTTGTAGGTGTCCTCGAGACGAGGGTGGATTCGATTGTATCTCTCGTTGTTGTAAAGCGGTTGAGGAGAGGTCGGACTGGTTCCTTCTCGTTTCCTTGGCTTTGCGGAGTTCTTTGGGCGCGGACTCTCTCGATGTTCAGCAACAGGTCGAGGAGAAGGAGGAGGAGAGGGCGTGGGTGAAGGGTAGCTGGCTCTCGGCTTCGAATCTTTCAGTTTCACATCAATCGGAAACTGCTTCACGGGTTTGTCGTAGAACGTCAGGTCCGTTTTGTTGCTGGGGTACCCGGTGCGTAGTTCGGGGTTCCTACCCGGACTACCGGAAGCCTTGCTTATCGATGGCTTGGGAACTCTCTTTAGAGGTGGCAAAGCATTTGAGTATGGCTTATTGCTTACGAATTTGTCAGGTTCTGGTGTTGCGACGGTGAAGTATTTCTCGGGAAAGAAGGATTGTTTTGTGTCGTCGTGGTAGGATCGACGTGTTGGATTGACGTTGTGTCGAAGATCCTTTGGCTTCTTTCCGGCCGATTTCAATATTCCATTCGTAGGTTTCGCCGCTGGTCGAAATTTTCGGAAGGGGTTTGTGAATTTGAGCTTCGGTTTGCTGTCGACCTTTCCACCGTTCGATTTCGGACTATCTGGAAAAAGCCGGGAATTGGATCGAGCGAACTCCTCGGCAACTTTTTTCTGCAGTTTTTCCTGTCTCTTGGCCTCCTGCTTGCGGAAGCTGGACTGGCGATAACGAACGAAGTTGTCGAATTCCTTCCAGGAAATCTTTTCCCTGGTGTTCATCCTACTGGTTAAGGGATAATCCTTTGGAGCAGAGGACAAGAATCAGCTTCGTTTGGTACGAACGCATTGGTCGCTGTTGGTAGGAATTGTTTTGTGGATCTACCATCAGTTGCTAGAGGCTTTTGGCACCGCGTGACCTTTGCCCGTCGTTTCATGAGAGTCAATATGCGGTTGTTAGGCGAACACCGTTTCTAAGTACATTAGCTTCAAAATACACCGCAAACAATCGCACAAGGCAGGAATCGTATGCGTCAATAGGCAGACATATGATCATATGATTATGCATACAATCATGCGCACAAAACATCATATGTATGCTTAGGTAGACCATGTACAGCTGTATATGTGTAGGCCGACACTGAACCCGTAAAGTTGTACACGGGGGAACTTTTCGACTGCAGCCTTCAAAGCGCCATTTCGTATCAATAATATAATCCGACACAAACAGCAAAATTTCAAATGAATTGCATATTGACACATCTACTAACACACGGACAACAAGGAGTAGATCATACATACAATGTCATACATACATACATACATACATACATACATACATACATACGTACATACATACATACATACATACATACATACATACATACATACATACATACATACATACATACGTACGTACGTACGTACATGCATGCATGCATACATACATACATACATACATACATACATACGTACGTACGTACATACATACATACATACATACATACATACATACATACATACATACATACATACATACGTACGTACGTACGTACGTACGTACGTACATGCATGCATGCATACATACATACATACATACATACATACGTACGTACGTACGTACATACATACATACATACATACATACATACATACATACATACATACATACATACATACATACATACATACATACATACATACGTACGTACGTACGTACGTACGTACGTACGTACATGCATGCATGCATACATACATACATACATACATACGTACGTACGTACGTACGTACATACATACATACATACATACATACATACATACATACATACATACATACGTACGTACGTACGTACATACATACATACATACATACATACATACATACATACATACGTACGTACGTACGTACGTACGTACGTACGTACGTACATACATACATACATACATACATACATACATACATACATACATACGTACGTACGTACGTACGTACGTACGTACGTACATGCATGCATGCATACGTACGTACGTACGTACGTACGTACGTACGTACGTACGTACGTACATACATACATACATACATACATACATACATACATACATACATACATACATACATACATACATACATACATACATACATACATACGTACGTACGTACGTACGTACGTACGTACGTACGTACGTACATGCATACATACATACATACATACATACGTACATACGTACGTACGTACATGCATGCATGCATACATACATACATACATACATACATACATACATACATACATACATACATACGTACATACATACATACATACATACATACATACATACATACATACATACATACATACATACATACATACATACATACATACATACGTACGTACGTACGTACGTACGTACGTGCATGCATGCATGCATACATACATACATACATACATACATACATACATACATACATACGTACGTACGTACGTACGTACGTACGTACATGCATGCATGCATACATACATACATACATACATACATACATACATACATACATACATACATACGTACATACATACATACATACATACATACATACATACATACATACATACATACATACATACATACGTACGTACGTACGTACATGCATGCATGCATACATACATACATACATACATACATACATACATACGTACGTACATACATACATACATACATACATACATACATACATACATACATACATACATACATACATACATACATACATACATACGTACGTACGTACGTACGTACGTACGTACGTACGTACGTACATGCATGCATGCATACATACATACATACATACATACATACATACATACATACATACATACATACGTACGTACGTACATGCATGCATGCATACATACATACATACATACATACATACATACATACATACGTACATACATACATACATACATACATACATACATACATACATACATACATACATACATACGTACGTACGTACATGCATGCATGCATACATACATACATACATACATACATACATACATACATACATACGTACGTACATACATACATACATACATACATACATACATACATACATACATACATACATACATACATACATACGTACATACATACATACATACATACATACATACATACATACGTACGTACGTACGTACGTACGTACGTACGTACGTACGTACGTACGTACGTACGTACGTACGTACGTACGTACATACGTACGTACGTACGTACGTACGTACGTACGTGCGTGCGTGCGTGCGTGCGTGCGTGCGTGCATGCATGCATGCGTACGTACGTACGTACGTACGTACGTACGTACGTACGTACGTACATACATACATACATACATACATACATACATACATACATACATACATACATACATACATACATACATACATACATACATACATACATACGTACGTACGTACGTACGTACGTACGTACGTACATGCATACATACATACATACATACATACGTACATACGTACGTACGTACATGCATGCATGCATACATACATACATACATACATACATACATACATACATACATACATACGTACATACATACATACATACATACATACATACATACATACATACATACATACATACATACATACATACATACATACATACATACGTACGTACGTACGTACGTGCGTGCATGCATGCATGCATACATACATACATACATACATACATACATACATACATACATACATACGTACGTACGTACGTACGTACATGCATGCATGCATACATACATACATACATACATACATACATACATACATACATACATACGTACGTACATACATACATACATACATACATACATACATACATACATACATACATACATACATACGTACGTACGTACGTACGTACATGCATGCATGCATACATACATACATACGTACGTACGTACGTACGTACGTACGTACATACATACATACATACATACATACATACATACATACATACATACATACATACATACATACGTACGTACGTACGTACGTACGTACGTACGTACGTACGTACGTACGTACGTACATGCATGCATGCATACATACATACATACATACATACATACATACATACATACATACGTACGTACGTACGTACGTACATGCATGCATGCATACATACATACATACATACATACATACATACATACATACGTACATACATACATACATACATACATACATACATACATACATACATACATACATACATACATACGTACGTACGTACATGCATGCATGCATACATACATACATACATACATACATACATACATACGTACGTACGTACGTACATACATACATACATACATACATACGTACGTACGTACGTACGTACATACATACATACATACATACATACATACATACATACATACATACATACATACATACATACGTACATACATACATACATACATACATACATACATACATACATACATACGTACGTACGTACGTACATGCATGCATGCATACATACATACATACATACATACATACATACGTACGTACATACATACATACATACATACATACATACATACATACATACGTACATACATACATACATACATACATACATACATACATACATACATACGTACATGCATGCATGCATACATACATACATACGTACATACATACATACATACATACATACATACATACATACATACATACATACATACATACATACATACATACATACATACGTACATGCATGCATGCATACATACATACATAAATACATACATACATACATACATACATACATACATACATACATACATACAATCATACAAGTGGAACTACTCCATCCACCATTTGATATTTATGCCGTGGCCTGCTATTCTAAGGCAGGTTTAACGCAAACAGGACTAAATTATTCTTCACGACTAGCTGAAGTTGAAATACTTGGCGCTTCTGTTCATTGAACCGGATCAATTGGGCATTTCTAAGCCACCGCGTTACTTCGGGATATATTTGGAACAACGTTCTGTTGAAGTCCTTTTGCGTCCAATCGTGCCCAACACTTACGCCACTTCCCATCTTGCTCACACATCCACCGGAACTGGCGAAGCCGCCGAACGTAGACTTGCGTCCAAGAGGGTGAAATGCTCCACCATTGCTATCACCCATTCCTTTGTAGCCAGTGTTTAATCTAGTCCCCCTCGTCTGGGAGGGGAAACCAGGTTTCCAGTCTTGTTGTCAAGACCTTAAACCTCAAGACCAAGACCAAGACCAAGACTTTGAACCTCGAGACCAAGACCAAGACCAAGACCTTGAACCTCGAGACCAAGACCAAGACCAAGACCTTGAACCTCGAGACCAAGACCAAGACCAAGACTTTGAACCTCGAGACCAAGACCAAGACCAAGACTTTGAACCTCAAGACCAAAACCGAGACCAAGACCCCAAGAAATCACATTCAGCTCAAGACTTATTTTTCTTACAAAAAATTGTCAAGTCGGACTACTCGTTATTTTAATGAAAACGTGAGTCTTTTATTTTATTCAGGCAAATTAACTATAAATGCAGACTGCAGAGAATTTCGAATTCTTACAAAAGTCCTTCATGCAAAATGTTATTCCAATGCCTTTTGTATTTTATAAAAAATCAGTTCACCCAGAATTTTCTGACCAAGACGTGACCTGTGGGGCCTCATAAAAATTCTGCCATGTGGAAAAATACGTTCTACAGGACCTGGTGCTGAAGTCGCTGGCACACAAAGTAGCTTTTCAAGCACTGGATGTAAATGTACAAATCGTGAGCCTTTTTGAAATCCTCCCATGGTTTATCAGACCGTCTGGCTCAGGAAAAGTCTCGGCAGGGCTTCCAGACACAGCATAACTTATAGTTGCTGCTGCCAATGGGTTTTCCTGACCAACAAGACTTGCATCCGTCCGTAGGTATTTGTCGTTGGCTATGATGCAAATAGGCTTGATAAATTTTTAAATTCTTGAGTTTTGTTAAGTGACTGTTCATATTGACAGCCGGTCTTGGTCTTGGTCTTGAAAAACCAAGACCAAGACTTTGAACCTCGAGACCAAGACCAAGACCAAGACCTTGAACCTCAAGACCAAGACCAAGACCAAGACCAAGACTTTTGGTCTCAAGACCAAGACCAAGACTTTTAAAAACGAACTCGAGTGCACTCGAGACCAAGACCTTGGTCTCGAGGACAACAAGACTGCAGGTTTCTGGGGGGAGCAAACAATTGACACAAAATTTTGTCTTCCATCTTTCAAAAGTTGACTTTTCCCAAATTTTTCCACTTTTCATCTTCGAAAAAAGTTTATGACCTTTTTTTTTTTTTAGTCCTTCACCCAATTTTTAACTTTTTAATATTGCTCGCCTCTGGGGGGGAAACATCAATCGGGGGGGAACTTTCCCCCCCAAAGACGTCTAGATTACTCACTGCTTTGTAGCGGTCGCCTTGGAAATTGTTGGCTCTCGGAACAGGGAAGGATTGCAGTTCACATCAGAGCTCTTTGAGTTCTGCGCTAAGATGTCGCGTCAGACAAGCAATCAATCAATTAATCAATTATGCTGATGACGGCGATGATGCTGCTGCTGATGATGGTAATAATAATAATAATATTTATTATTATTTAACCTGAGTGGCCGTTACTTCTTTTAATTAATATTTAAGTCCCCGAGGGATCATATGTACCTTGGGGCATAAAAATAAATAAATAAATAAATAATAATAATAATAATAATAATAATAATAATAATAACAATAATAATAATTATGAAAGGGGAGGAAGATAGAGTAATGGTAACACTCATGGCCAGGAGAGCATTAGAACGCGGTTCGATACCCGTAACCCTCCTCCAGGGCGGCGCCTTGAATGGCTGCCAAACCGTGTGTTTAATTAAGATCTTGATTGTATACTGTCATGTTTCAATGTAATCTTACTGCGTCTGTCAGTTTGCAATAATAAAGAATATTAATAATAACAATAATATAAATAAAAGTAGTAGCAGTAGTAGTTTTCTAGATACGATATACGATAAACTGACGTATTAACCATAGAGGTATAGTGCTTATATTAGATCTCATGGGTATTATATATCTATGGTATTAACAAATATACGTCGATGGTAGGCCTACGATTCCGTACGAAGTGTAGAATATCATTTCGCTTGTGTGACGTCACAATGAGTGTTTTCCAGACGCCATTATCTGTTTCAAACCTTCGATAGGTTCTTTAATTTTAATATGATTTTATTAATTAATTGCCGTTTTAAGGTTGTCGTTAGCGGGTTACCTTTGCAATAGTACTTGCGTTGGTTATTCCTTTTCGATTTCTCAGCATCTGTCTACAGTCAATTGGCGTTTCTTGCAATATTAACGTTGATTGTGGCAAGAGGCGACGTTTATTCTTCTGCTACTCCTAATATGTCGAAGAAACGAACATCAGCAGAATCGAATAAAGATGAGCAAACGAATGAAGGCTCAACATGTAAGTTAATACAAGAAAGTTTTATAATTACTTGCAATTTCAATGACTAAATCAGTTTCTTATGATGACCATATTTGGGATTGCTGGTCAGAATTTCTCAACCAATAGGCCTACTTCGCACAGGTTTTCTTTGTTTACGCATATTCAGAAGTGTAGGTTCCACGTAAGCACACACGACGACCTTCTTTGCATGACCCTGTGTATATCTAAAACGTGATAATGCTAATTCTCATGGTTGTTCAGTCACGAAATCTGTTTTTTTAATCGCAGATCTGTAGGCCTATAAAGTTTATTCTGTTAATTCCGAGCAATATAACTGTATATTAAATTAAATTTTTCAAACTGTTAATAAAAGTGCATTGTTTTTTTTACTGACACTATGCAATTTTTCACTATTGTATGCGTTGTTGTTATAAAGTTCAGGTGTTTGTCTCGCACTAAAAAAGATCACTTACCTCTTTATTCTGCTTCTAGCACAAAACGAAGACAATGCTAAACGTGCTAAACTCGACTTACTGACTGACACAACGGTAAGCTATATGACATTAAATTGTAATTCCAAATTCTTCGCAGGATCTAAACTTTGTGAAATGCTTGAACATTGAGAGTTGCCAGCTTTTGCTCTAGCCAAATTACCTTATTACTATTATATAATTTTGTTTATTATTACGAATCAAAGTTGACAAACCGCAACTTCTTACAGAAAGAGTATGCTACAGTAAAAAAAACATTAGTCTAGATTAGTCTACGAAAGTTAGAATAGGCCTACTATTTAGTTCCTGGAACATGACGGAACAAAACTCTAGGTATAAAGTAGTGATTGTCCTTGCATGGGAGTTCAAAATCATGGGGTCTTGGGCTATTAGTCAAGAGTATTAAAATTCGAAATGAAGGCAGCTATTTGTGTGTAAATGCGTCACATCATTCGCCAGTATCAGCAGAATTTAGGCTATATAGTGTTTCAGTCTATCCATGATGTCTTAGCTATCCTGTTACTACAGGGTCCCTCGCTGTTTTCATTTCGCAGAACGGGCTCAGTTTACGCTGTGTTCTTCATGTCATGTGAATCTTCGATCTGGGCTTCCAGCGTACTGAGCGAAAGCTGTCTAGCGATTTAGTAGCTACTTAGGCCTAATGCAGTCTCGTATCAGCACAAGGATGAAATCAATATGTTTGAGCTTTCCGATAAAACTGGTTAAATTGTAAATTATTGAAAAATGCCAATAACTAGGGACTAACAGGTCATAACATGTAAAAAGTGTTGCTTGTTAATAATATCAACAAAGTAAAACCGCCAAAGATAGGTTCGATCGATGTTACTTACTCCTCTCCCTTTAATCTTGTGAATAAGCCAATCAACCAGAAGCAGCTGTGAAGTAAGAAGTAATTTCTGGGCTGCGTTCAGCTCCTTTACTTGTTTTTAATTCGGCTTACCTTTCTAATATTCAGTCGAGAATTTATATAGCGCCTCTTCAAGGGAACTACTCATAGGCAATATGTTGACATTGAAAGTGTAATCTATAGGCCTATGCATTTGCTGTAATCTGCACGACTGTCTTCAAAATTTGTTCTACTGGGGTGATTTTATGCTTAAGAAATGTGTTAACATAGGCCCCTATGTGATATGTTTTAACGTTGACATGTAGCTACAAGATCTACCGATCGAGCTACTTCAGTGTATCCTCGTTAAAGCCGTAGCTATGGAAGTGAAGGATTTGAAGTTGGCCAAATGTGCGTGGAAAGAAAAAGTTGATCTTGTAATTGACGAAAGCCGACTAAGAACTGTCTGTTCTCAATGGAACAGCATCCTCACGACCAACTCCTTCCGAACTGAACTGTGCAGAACTCTTGATGGCACTGGTTAGTAAATGATATAAAGAAGCGTTATTCGTAATATTAAATAAGCTTTATTCTGGTTTACGATTTTAGAAGACCTGAAATTGGAATTAAAGTCAATGCGCTAGGACTCTTAACGTAAAACTGAGGCAGCCATGAATAAGCTGGTCCCATGTGCTTCGCTTTGAGTGGCGCTTTATAAATTGTTTAGATTACATTTACGATTTTGGTGCGTGGCCATCCCACTGCCTCGCTGCTACCCACTCTTCCAACTGACGGCATAATGTAAAGTAATGCAGTCTTGTTGTCCTCGAGACCAAGGTCTTGGTCTCGAGTGCACTCGAGTTCGTTTTTAAAAGTCTTGGTCTTGGTCTTGAGACCAAAGGTCTTGGTCTTGGTCTTGAGGTTCAAGGTCTTGGTCATGGTCTTGGTCTTGAGGTTCAAAGTCTTGGTCTTGGTCTCGCAAGACCAAGACCGGCTGTCAATATGAACAGTCATTTAACAGAACTTTAGAATTCTGTATCAAGCCTGCTTGCATCATACGACCAATATCTATGGATGGATAAGTCTTGTTGGTCAGGAAAACCCATTGGCAGCAGCAACAGTTATTCTGTATCAGACGGTATGAGAAACCATGGGAAGATTTCAAACGGGCTCACTATCTGTACATTTACATCCAGTGCTTGAAAAGCTACTGTGTGCGTGTCAGCGACTTCAGCACCTGTAGAACGTAAAAAAAGTATTTTTTCACATGGCGGAATTTTTATGAGGCCCCACAGGTCACGTCTTGGTCAGAAAATTCTGAGCGACTTGGTTTTTATAAAATACAAAAGGCATTTGGAATAATAGTTTGCATGAAGGACTTTTGAATACAAATTCGGATTTCTCTGCAGTTTGCATTTAAAGTTACTTTACTTGAATAAAATAAAAGACTCATGTTTTCATTAAAATAGCGAATATTCTGACTTTACAATTTTTAGAAGTCTTGACCTGATTGCGATTTTTTGGGTCTTGGTCTTGGTCTTGGTCTTGAGGTTCAAGGTCTTGGTCTTGGTCTTGGTCTCGAGGTTCAAAGTCTTGGTCTTGGTCTTGGTCTTGAGGTTCAAAGTCTTGGTCTTGGTCTTGGTCTTGAGGTTTAAGGTCTTGACAACAAGACTGAAGTAATGTAAATCTCCGAAATTTCTCAGCGCCACACAAAAGCCACGTCAGGGAGACCAGCTTATTCACCGGCGCAATATCAAATCAAGTCCGCAATAGCCATGTCCGCCTTATCCGTTCCGGTGCCAGGTCAGAGTCCGTGGAGGTCAAGCCGAGGAGACAGCAGGGTGCTACGATGGTAATCGGTGATGATGGCGGTTGTGTGGTGGCGCAGGAATGGAATCAGGATAGGATAGCTTGAAGAGTTCGGTTTTCAGTCGTGAGTGGAAAGCAGCGGAGGACAGTGCAAGCGGAGGAGAGTTGATGTCAACAGGCGATATGGGAGTATCAGCAAACTGGCGGAGATCTATTGGGAGATTGTTCCAAAGAGCCGGTGCAGCATAGACTAAGGAGCGGTTGCAGAATTTCAGAGATGAGGAGACTGAAGGCCGAGATAGAGAAAGATATGATGATGAGCGAGTAGACCCGGGCGGTTGGATGGTAAATAGCTGGCGAATGTAAGAAGGTTGAGAGGTTTGAAGAGCGTTGTACGTAAGAGATATGCTTTTGTAATGGATGCGTTGAGGGACTTTCAGCCAATGAAGTAATTTAGTACGGTCTGTGGCTAGGTATGCAAACAGGAGCAGAAATCTTAAACTAAATTTCTGCTCTGGCTGGAACCGTATATATATACGATTCAAGTTCAGTTTAAGTTTGAAGTTAATTGCGCATGCTCCCTCTTGACGTCAGTTGAAGTAGTATTTTGACCCTGTGCAGAGTCAATTTCCCGACTATGGTTGAATTCATGTACTTTGATAATTGTAATATTTCCGACTATGGTTGAATTCATGTACTTTGATAGGCCTAATTATAATATTTCACGTTTAAAGAATACTCGTTTTAGGCCAATGCGTGTAATTTCTTTGCTGAATAAAATATAAGGCAGTGTACTATTTTCAGCCGAGGAGACGATTCGTTTGGAAACTGTTTCGGAGTTTCGAGGTATTAAGCCAGGAAGCAGACTTGTGACTACAATGAAAGATGAAATATTTCTGTTACTGAAAGAAGATCATTGTATCAATGTTTACAACCGCAACAAGATCAACAATAGGGTAAAAGCGAAGGATGTCATCCAGCTACCAATAAATAAGGAACCGGTGTACATGGCAGCTTGCAGCGTGTCAAACTGCGTGTATGTAGGCTTACAAAGCAAAAACTTCTACCTTTCAGTCTTACGCATTGAGAAAGATGAAGAGAATCAGTTTAACATATCTCCGTGGATAAAGGATCACAGGCCGTCAATTTTTATGATGAAAGTCTCTGCCAATGGTAGCCTAGTAATCCTTTCATTCCAGAAAGGATCAGGTAATCCTATTGTAGTAAGCATATATAATGCGAATGGTTCTTTGCAACACGAAATAAAGTTCCCAAGCCCTATTGATGTGGAACGCTATAAAGAAGTAATGCAAAAATCAAATGGAAACATTGTATTTGCTTACATCAACGACGAAGATTATGGCACAACCTTATTGGAGTTTGATACGAGTGGGAGCGAGGTACGCAGGTATGTTTCATCAATTAGTGAAGAGAGTACTGTGGATTTTGCGGATATTCATGGTAGAATTATGATAAGTGAACCCTTTGAAAGAATGGAGCTTTTAGATTCTGAGTTTAATCTTCTGGGTATTTACAGTCTGCAGCAGTATGATACTGGCCTGGGAACCCTTTTTCTCGAAGACTTGCACTACGAGAGCGAGAGGAATGAGATTGTTCGTATTCATATTGATAACATTGCCAAGACCAAAGCCTTAACTATCTTCCGTTTCACAGAACATTAAACCACTCGAAAGTTTGTTGACGATTGGGACAATTTATATTAAATAATTTCGATATCTCTTGGAATGGGTGCGATGGCTACTAATACCTGCAATTTTAAGTAATTGAACTGCGTTAAAGACATATATATGCCATATACATTGAGAACTCGTTTACATGAACCGGGTTATGCCTTAAAAACCGTTCTTCCTTGATTACTTTGTGCTTTTATTTTAATAAAATTATGCTGTTACCTCTATTGATATGTAGTCAAAATAAAGTGATGAGTTACCCCCGCAATCGAGGACAATGGTGCTTCAATCCAATTAATTCATACGCACATTTAGTTACGCGCGTTATAGTTATTCAAACAAAGTTGAGGGTGTTTTGGCAAGGCGTAGACATCTGCCATTGGTTCTAGGATTACCGCTCATAGACTCATGGGACCATCGTTCATTGGACCATCGCCTATAAACTATCGCTCATAGGGTCTTTTGCTCATACGCTATGTCATTAAATATATGCGCATCAAGGTATATAGGAACACGAGAAATTAACTTCCAGTCTTCCAGCTAGCTAGAAATTGTAAGATTAATCAACTAATCAACTGCTCCAATTTACAAATATTTATTAAATATAGGCCTGGAATCAGCGCCTAAAATACTGAGAAATGTGAACTGCACACTCTTCCTCAAACTGTCATTAAGGGGTTCTGAGGAAGCGCAGAAGCACCCAAGAGGAAGTCTGTGGCAGCCTCGACATAAGTGGACATTTTACAAAAGACCGAAAACCAACTCTTAACCTTCAGTGTTCCAAACGCCTACTTATGGTAGGCGGGGTGCGATGCTCTCCAGCGGATTTCAACAAAAGTTCCTGTAGCTTGTCATCAGCCTCATCGAATAGGTCTACTAGCCGTGTTTAGAGTCTACGAGAGTCTGCATAATGATAGTTAGGTTTGCGATGTTTCTCGACTCGTCGAGTCAGCTTAGCTTTTCTTTTCTGTTTGTTAACAATTAACCAGAGTACTGCTCTGGTTTATTGTACGATTTGTGACCATGTGAACTGTATACTAATAACTTTGGTGATGTCATCACTTTAAGGAGGTTATGGTTTTTATTGCATTTTTGTATTTTCTCAGTTTAAAAAAAATACGGATAAAATATTCAACTTCATATGGATCAAACTCATTCAGGTTTACCCCTTTTTTCTACAATTGTCACACTGGATAGTAGTAGTAATAATATTAGTACCGGTAGTAATGACGCCGATTTAATAATAATAATAATAATAATAATAATAATAATAATAATAATAATAATAATAATAATAATAATATTTATTCTTCAATTAAGCGCCTGCAAACGCACTGCGCTGTACATGTACATGTTATGCGATAAATCTTAACTACTAACAGAACAGACAGCCTGCAATACACGGCGCAAATTGCAGCCTACAAAGCATGTCCGCCTATGGGACTCGATCTCTGTACCTCTCGCACTCTACGCCAGATGTTATCCAATGCACTATCGCAGTACCTTCTTATTACCAGAACTGGAATATTAGAATAGTCTGCAGAAGATGTTTTATCTCCTGAGGGATTATACTTACCTCGGGTAAAAATGATAGTGATGATAATAATGTTAACCTTCAGTGGTTTACGTCGTATCGTCCTTAATGAATCAAAGGGCGGTTCACCTATACTGGGAATAAACGCAATGGATGCAGATGAAAATGTTTTTACAGGCGCCTTAACAGAAAGTTGTATCAGAGAGCTAGATTGCTGCTATATAAGTAATGCTTACTAGTTAGATATATTGGGCTTAAGGCAGACCAATGCATTGCAGAAAGTATATCAGCCAAGTGACCGATTGACCCACAGTCTGAAAGTAGCCTTCAGAACTAGCAAACAGGGATAAAGGCAGACAAGGACGTACAGACATACTGACAGAGGACAGCAGGAACACACAGACAGACACATTCACTTAGGCAGATACGGAGACGTACGGAGATACATGGAAGAAGGTAACCAAGCAGTCAAGAAGGGCATGTTCTAAGTTTAGTTGCTGCGGACATTTGCTGCCCAGGCGCTAGACGCTGAGGTAGATGCGGCTTGCTAGGTAAGCGGTGCTGACGGGAAGCCAGTACACCGACCAATGGCCACAGCACAGGTAGCCTAATCCTAGCCGCAGGTGATCACCAGATATAACTTTTCAGGAGATGAAAATCTATACCAGCGCTTGAGATAGATTGCCTAGTAGTTGGTAGCAAGCCTAGAGAGAGGAGCTTGCGAGAGAAGTTAGAGAGAGTTGAGTTCTAGCGGTCCTCGCGATCACATGTTCGCGAGAGCGCAGAACATTGAGAATGGACGCAGACAGACGTTGTAGTATAATGTCTAATTCTAAGTAGACACTAGTCGTTCATCTCAAGAAGTCTAGAAGTTCTGATAGCTGTCGCATTGTCATCTGTATAGCTGAACAATCGTCTGTAAATGAACTCTGTATTCGTGAAGAGACATTCGTAATGAATGGCAATAAAGAAACTATACAGACAGAACCAAAGTCTGATAGATGTCGTAGACAGCAACCAAAGACTGTTATAGAGAAGAGTGATAGCTTCTGGAGCACCACGATCCAGAGCTGTTATATATGGTGGACATGCCAGTTCGGTCTCCCGTTCACCTTCGCAGCCAGCGAGTTTCCCCAGCGACGACCATCAACAGAGAGACGTTTGCTACAGATTTGAATCCAGCTCACGAACTTTTCACTTCTTAAGAAAATGCCGTTTCATCTGTACGGAAAATGCTGATCACCCAACCGATCCATTCTTCCCGCAGCTGTCCGTACATTTCAACCAACGCTCGACAGTCAGACATCCGATGCTGGTCATCGCTATTATCTACTGCCGTCTGCCGGACCATCCACCGCTCTCGATGTCTGTACCACCACCAGACACTTCTGCTCAACTCATCCTTTCATCTTTCGATCCAACGACCGCTGCTGTGATAACGTCACGCGAACGCTATGACTGCATCGTGGTCTGTAACTTCAATCATCGCCGAGAATACCGCTCCTGAATTCAAGGGTAATGCATGACTCTTGATCATCAGCGTATTCGTTCATTAGAATCATTGAGTGGTCATGTAACACTATGATAGTGTACTATACATTTTCCATTGGCTCTTTATTCATCTTTATTCATCTAGTCTTCATTTCGCAAATCTCTTTCGCGTGTACTAAGCAAGTTTCGTTGCGTAACTGTAACTTAAATTTTAACATACAGCAAGATTGAAAAACTATTTGGCTAATTATGTATGTAGCGTGTTCTATAGACGAGCGAATCTATGTCGTTAGTGCTTTTGCGTGTTGTACGTTTTGCTTTTCCACATTGAATGGTTAGCATATTAGAATCTTAGACCTAGCCACATTCTACTTCAGAGAATGATCTGTAAGAATTCATGTCAGGCATATAAGATAACATGCTTGCTTGCCGTGTGCTTGTCTTGCTGCACTTACAAAGCAGCGGGAATGATTAATTGCTCATATGTCTCTGGCACATGCTGATGCATCGGTCAATGCAATGTAGCTTACCTGCACTGACTTAGAATATATAACTGCAATTCGGCATAAGGACTACGTGTATAAGGAATTCTAACAGGCCTCCGCTATAGACGAGTTTATCTAGAGTTTAGACTGCTTAAGGTCATCGTTATTCATATGTGTTGCTACGAGTTGATGTGCACCTGACTTTCTGCTCACGTTCAGTTCCAGCACTCAGATCTTTGATTCAGCGTTACAGTGTTACAGCTTTCAGATGTGAAGCCAGATTTATATAGCGCTATCGTGGGACGTTTCATTCCCCAGATCAGCACAAGAGTCGTTTGAGTTTTAAGCCGTGCCAGGCAAAGCGCACGCAGCGTATAGAGGTCTCGTGTTGACGAGTTATATTTGCATTTTTTTATATTTTTTACGTGTCACATGTGTGAGTTTGCCACCAAATGGTGTGTCTTATGATTGATGTCGTTAATGAGCGTTTTAGAATTCAAAGCACTTTAGCACATTAGCAGGCTATGATGACATCGGCCTCTTCGAAGTAATGGAGTTCAATCACCGTAGTCAGTAGGCCCTAAGGTTCAGCTAAGGCAGAATATTCCGCAGTTTCTTACAAGTCTAGCAGTCAGTCATTAATCAATTTCAGCAGGTCATTTCTTCAGCTACAGCTAGCAAAGCCTGACACGAGCTTCACAGCTGCACATGAGCTCGAGACAGCAATTGAAAACGCACGCTTGCTTATCCATGAGCCTTCTTTCGCATTGTAGTAGGGCCTATCTAGCGTGTTGTTTATAAGCGTTTTAGTTTAAATATTTTTTGCCTGCATGATTTTATATATGTCTGTGTTTTTGCCATGTTTTATGTAACGCTATGCTGGATGACCGGACGAGCTGAGACAGAGGGTAAATCTCTTCGCAAGTCAAGCTGTCACGTATACACACACAGCGTCTTGCTTGACTCAGCCACGGTCTTCCTCGGATCAGTACATGACGAACGACGCGATGTGAACTGTTGTCAGAAATATCGTCTCGTTGTTTCGCAGCTGATTCCACTTTGTTACCGTCATAGCTTATTTTAATTTAGTCTGTTTGTTCTGTGCTTAGGTTTTCGGACTGACTTTATCTCAATGAGATTATTCGTGACACTTAGCATTTATTTAATTCGCTTATTGTTGACATGTAATTATTATGTGCTTAACTTCTTTGGCTCCTATAGTTAGGTAGCTACGTGTCTCGAACGAGGACGTTCGATTCTTAGAAAGTCGGAGGGTATATCAGAGAGCTAGATTGCTGCTATATAAGTAATGCTTACTAGTTAGATATATTGGGCTTAAGGCAGACCAATGCATTGCAGAAAGTATATCAGCCAAGTGACCGATTGACCCACAGTCTGAAAGTAGCCTTCAGAACTAGCAAACAGGGATAAAGGCAGACAAGGACGTACAGACATACTGACAGAGGACAGCAGGAACACACAGACAGACACATTCACTTAGGCAGATACGGAGACGTACGGAGATACATGGAAGAAGGTAACCAAGCAGTCAAGAAGGGCATGTTCTAAGTTTAGTTGCTGCGGACATTTGCTGCCCAGGCGCTAGACGCTGAGGTAGATGCGGCTTGCTAGGTAAGCGGTGCTGACGGGAAGCCAGTACACCGACCAATGGCCACAGCACAGGTAGCCTAATCCTAGCCGCAGGTGATCACCAGATATAACTTTTCAGGAGATGAAAATCTATACCAGCGCTTGAGATAGATTGCCTAGTAGTTGGTAGCAAGCCTAGAGAGAGGAGCTTGCGAGAGAAGTTAGAGAGAGTTGAGTTCTAGCGGTCCTCGCGATCACATGTTCGCGAGAGCGCAGAACATTGAGAATGGACGCAGACAGACGTTGTAGTATAATGTCTAATTCTAAGTAGACACTAGTCGTTCATCTCAAGAAGTCTAGAAGTTCTGATAGCTGTCGCATTGTCATCTGTATAACCGAACTATTGTATGAAACTGAACTGTGTAATCACCGATTCGAGAGACTTTCGTAGAGTATGATTCAAGTACTACTACAGAGAAGAGACATTCGTAGAATATGACAGCAAAGTATTACTACAGAAGAATCTCTCATCTCGTAGTCTCAAGTGATCCAATGATTACCTGCGCAGTAAAGATAGGCACAGTATACCTGTGTTATAGTTGTATCAGACTTTTCGAAAGCATAAAGAGGGAAAGGAGAAGATCGACGAGGAGGAAGGGGGAGGACGAGTCAGATGTTATTTGTAGCTTAAATATATGCTCAGATGGACTCATCACACGTAAATCATACACGAAAAGCTATTATATGTGTATATATGTATATTGCATATTATATTATAATATATATTATATATAAAGAGATTCTTTGTTAGTCCATTATTCTTTTATGATCGACGTCGGTCTATAAAGTGGTAGTTAAATCAGAATGGTTTCAGAAGTGTAGGCCTACTTGTTCGCTGAAGGTTAATAATTAGGACTTTGTAATATAACGATAACCTTCGGTAGTTTTCGTCCTAATTATCAACCTTCAGCGAACAAGATATTATCTGCACAGCTAAGTAGTCATGCTGGAATGTGGGGAGAATCATACAAGACCACTCTGAGGCTCAGAGTGGAGACCTGGCTCCCTGCAGGAGACCCTGGTGTGGACGCCCTTGCTCTGGAGAGATAACGACACCTACGACATCCACAGTCATCGATCGCTATAACTTCAAATATCGTCATTGTTAGATGAAAAATTTCAGGAGCGTTTTTCCCTCGGTGTTTCTCTGCTAATTCCTAACAGGTCTGAAAACTTCAGCCCCTGTCAGACAGTCAACTGTGCCACCTGAATAGTGGCTATACAGTCGAATCACTCGCATATTACCGAATGTGAGTATAAATGCAGACGTTTTTTGTACGGCCTCGAAGCTGCTCATTTTTCAATGAATTGATCGTGTTAGATACTTCACCACCACTGCCCGTGTAAATGCATGGAGCTACGCCATCTGAGGTCCCCGTGGACGCACCATGCTGTAGATCTCTAGCGACTGTATGGCCTCGACGACGCTCATTTTTCAATGAATTGATCGTGTTAGGTACTTCACCACTGCTGCCCGTTTGATTTGGTGCCACGCCATGTAGGGTTATCGTGTACGGATCGTGCTATCCCAAGGTCTAAATCTCTTAAATAAGCCACCATCGGGATTCGGGAGGCGAACCATCAATGATTCCTCACGCTCAGAGGGTCATTTACGTGCGCTCACAAATATAGCTAACCGTTCCAGTGTATATAGGCCTATGCGATTAAGGTAGGGACTTGATTATCGAAGATCGTGAATAGGCTGGTGCCTATGGTCTTCGAGTAGTACCCGGAGTCAGTCGCTAAGGAGTTAGCGACTGACTTGATGAGTTAGCGACTGACTTAGCGACTCAGTCGACTAAGTCGCATGCTTATCGACTGACTATGTCGCTTAGACTTATCGACTGACTTAGCGACTTGCTATCGACTTCTCAGGTAATCAGATATGTCTATTTGGACATACCTGACTACTAGGGTGCCACTCAAAAATAAAATTTTTAATTTTCATCGTCCCACCATCCAAATGTGTTCCTAATGTTAAAAAAGTAAAGCTCACAAAATTTGGATGCATTCTAATAATATTTACTGGTAGCTCAACATCGATGAAGTGTTGCAATATGTGGCATTTTTCCTATATTATCATATAATGTCAATTTTTACACCAGAAGTCAGAAGACTCAGAATATTGTAAAAATACTCAAAAGGAGGTCAATGGCAATTGCTAATTACTGCAGAATTCCAAAAGTTACTAGTACTGTATTGCGTAATGTGTGTAACTGTGTGTAATAATCAACCCATGATATTATCACAAACAGTGACAGTAAATGTCAGAAATGTTAATAATTTGTCTCCGCGGATGCTGATGTTCTTGCTGCACTAGCTGTAGTAAATGTGGACTTGTCTGGATTAGAAAAGTCATGTCGGTGTTTCTCGACGACTTGCAGCAAGCACTGTTTCTGTTCCTCCTGATTTGTTAGGACTCCATTGAAACTCTTAATCAAAGCCACTCCGCTCTCTGCTGCATCATTGACAACTTTCAGACTCCTCACTCTCTGTTGGGCAACAATGTAGTCGTTGTCACTGCCCCATGTATCTGAATTTTTGGCTAGGAAGTGTGGTATATCCAATGCTGTGAATTGTTGCCTAGTGTGTTGCGACACAAAGTCAGACAGCTGCTTCTGATGTAGCGTTGTAGTGAAGGCAATGCATAAAGTTGTTTTGGCATTTAACACTGCAACCATGGCAGACTTCATCTCAGCAGAACTTCAGAGAGTCAAAGAAGGCGAGACCTACCCGAATTCACTCACATACCAAAAGTGACCAGCAAAATGATATTATAGCAGCTTTAACAACAGCATCGTTTGTCTTCTTATAGCTGTCTAACTCATAGAGTAACTGAAGATCATTCCGTGGAGCAGACGAAGCACGTGCACTTGAAACCAGTCTTTCAGATAGACCTTCAGTACGAATATGCTGAATTGACCGAGAGCTGACAGTCCACGTGCAGTCAGTCTGAATTTGGAGCGAAAAAGGAAACTCTTCAAACTGTACATCAGCCTTGCTATCCACCTATAGCTCGGTGACAGGGTCCGGGTGACTGAATGTGACACGTGTACACTCGCACTGCCTGACTCGGACTCTACTCGAAGAAATAAAAGTGACAGTTGCAGAAACTGGCTGAAACTCTGTTAGTTGCTGCTCAATGAACTGTATGAGGTCATCCCGAACTGGATTCTGAGCCGATGCGATGGAATCTACCTTCAATCTACTTTCGTACTCTGATTGGTCAATCGAGCCCCAATACTCACAAAATCTCTGGAGCAAAGTTCTTGATGTTTGGTCCACTAGGTTGTCCCATCAATGTATCAAACACCTTGGTTATCATTAGTCTCATGATTTCATATCATTACATTTTGATAATTTATTTAGCGCCTCTTAAAGAATCCTACCCAAAGTACGCAGGTGCCAGCATGAACTCCTGTGTTACTGGCTGTTGTATCAAATGACATGAACTTACTACAATAAGCGAGGTTCCATTCCTGAATAAGATTAGATATGGCCGTCGTCTCTGCCTGTCCAGTTCGATTTTGCAATTTTGGCAGTCCCAGCAGCTTCATTGTTCTATCTCCAGACACCAGACGATCAACTATATCCTTTGACATTAGGCCTAAAGCAGGCAACAGGTGTCTGAGGTGGAATGGAATCATCATCAGGATCGCTACTGGCTCATGTCCACTGCTGCTGCTCAACTCAAGAGTCATTGCTGATTGTTTCATCCGGTCAGCCTCCTTTGCCCTGCATCTCTCATTGTTTAATTGCCGTTTTCGATGCCTTTCTTCTTTCCGAGCCAGAAGCCGTGTCAACTGGACCCATGCTGCCACGTCTCCCATTCTCTCTCTCAGTCTGCAGCTCAGTAATGAGTATATAGCAGAAAAGAATGTGAATTTCAAGAACACTGTCACTGGGGAACATTAAATTACAACAATACTCAGTAACTCACTCAGGAATTCATTTACTCATGTGAAGAAAAATTTGAATTAAAAATACATTTTATCGCGACAAATGTGCATAATATTAAAAATTTGAGCACATTGAGCTACCAGTAAATATTAATATATCTCAATGAAACTTAGCACAGTTACTATGCATGATAAAAGGAACAGAATTAGGGGGTGGGACCTGGAATATTCTGAACTTTTATTTTTTACATTACATTGAGTGGCACCCTACTGACTACCTAACAATATAATGCATTTTACTGCATACCAGTAGGCCGTGCCATCATTTTCGTGGACATGGATGGGACTCAAATGAGCTCTATACGGGCCCAATATGGGTCCTACATGGACTCCGCTCCATGTGGGCATTCTGACAGGGGACAGACTGATGACTGTGAAAATTAATGTTAATGTGAATTTGTCACGCATTTCAGTGTTTATAAAGGAATAAAGCATATACCACTAGGTCAATGTTCCCTCTAATTTTCTTTCGCCGTGCGCGCATTGGCCTGTCGCGTGAGCAGTAAAATTTGGCGATCTTTACTAAATAATATTGTACGTGCAAGGTTGCATGTACATTTGTTCAAATTCTCCGCCCATGGGCAGGTTCTAACTTCGAATGGCGAAATGTTTGCTCGAGAGGTTTTGAGAGATGGCTTCCCATTGCCTTCCCATCGGTGTTTTTAGTGAGACACTGTCTCTTGCGTCGATGTCCTCCGTCGTCCTTCCTTCAGACTAGATCCTTATATCGCGTGACTCGATTATACCGGCATGAACTCGGTCGTCCACCACGCTCTTTGTTCCTAGCAGGGTTACTTCGTGAAGGTGGCGTGGACGTGGTGGGCATTTGGGGGCAGCAAAGGCGTTTAGATAGGCTTGCTCTTACATTTTACCACAAGACTTAAACTAAAAGCCTATAAAATAGCATCATATGAAACAAAAAGGCTAAAGTCAAGTTGAAGTAAGTAAGTAGGGCCAGTAGGCTATAGCATTTATGTGCACGTGACAACATTGTTATAGAATTCATGGAATTATTACGGTATCAGGCCTACATATGTAGCCTACACATTTCAAATTGATGATTAGGCCTACATGAACAAAAGTAACTGACAAGCACAACTCCTTCAGGTTCTCTGCCCTCATTCTCGTTCAAATGTCGGATCACGCCACTCATTATAGCAATTGACTAAATAAGATTAATCGATTCACAACACTTCTTTCTACGATTGCATTTACCAGCGTATGCGTAATTCAAGTTGTTTCCTAAACAATTAATACACGTCAATATTACACAATAAAAGGCTATAAAATCCTTATGAGGTATAGGCTATAAAGAGGCCAGAAAATTAAGCTTAGATTTCCTCGCGTCTGATTAGTAATCTCACAAAGAATCATGTACTCCTGCACTTATTCCCCCTCTTTGTAATCATCAACACCATCTTCGTAATAGAATGCATAAATTCACTTTACCAAAAGAAAGACAACAACTATATTCCCGTATGCTCTGCAAGAACTCTTAATAATAGAGCAAACTCTTTATAATGGGCACCCCGTCAAAAGTGCCGTGGACAAAAGCGCCCCGACAAATGCGCCCCGACAGATGCGCCCCGTCATTTGCGCCCGACAAATGCGCCCCGACAAATGCGCCACGAACGTGAAATTTTAGCTTATAGTGTCAGTTATATTTTAATCGCTGATCTCTCTTTTAGTTTTAGTAATATTTTAATCGTTGATCCCGCCTCTAGTTTTAGTTATATTTTAATCGCTGATCCAGCTTCCAGTTTTAGTTCTATTTTGATCGCTGATCAAGCTTCTAGTGTTAGTATTTTAAGCGTTGATCCAGCTTCGTTTTAGTAATATTTTAATCCTTGATCCAGCTTCCTGTTTTAGTTATAATTTTATTATCATCGTTGATCCCGCTTCTAGTCTTAGTTATATATGCCTATCATCATCGTTGATTCCTTGAACAATTCTAATTAAAATGTAACGCATATCTTTAAATCCTTAAACAATTCTAATTAAATTCCGGCTTTACAAACATCACTAAATTTCTCTTTTTTAAACAGATAAACACATTTATTATATAGCTTTAATTCCGACAAGTAACTTTCAGGTGCACTGACGTATGCTTTTCAGCTGTCTTAGATCGAACGCCGCTGTGTCTTCCCCGTCAAATGAACTCATACAGCAAATAATGTTATTATGTGGCGCAAATGTCGGGGCGCATTTGTCGGTGATTTTTTGGCGCTACTGTCGGGTTTTTCTGTGGCGCATATGTCGGGGCGTATTTGTCGGGGCGCTTTTGTCCACGGCGCTTTTGACGGGTCACCCTTTATAATGTAGGCCTACCAAGTTGCGACATGTCAGCTTGTTTTCCTCAATAGACAAATATTGTATCGTATTTTATTGTAAGGTTGCTCATGTTCTGCTGCTGATGTCTTTGTCAAATCGAAACTTGGAAACCGCGATTAAAACAACAAGCAAAATATTAACTTATTAAGTGAACGAAGTCGCTAGCAGTCGATAGCTGTTCGACTGGTTGCGACTTGAGGGCTTAACGGCGGCGGCGGATGGCGGCGGCTCCGGGGACTATCTTCGAGTGGCGCTTTCTAGAAGTTTACGATTACAATCCTCCTACTACTTGGAGGATCGACTTGAACCGTTCGACAATGTCGACCGTGGCATCCTTCAAAGAGCTTTATGTTTTAGTTTTGGGTTAGTCTGGTCACCGACCTGCATGGGGAGTGCATGGGCACGCGATAGCCAAGTGGTTAGCGCGGTGGACTATTAATGCAATTATTATTATCATTGTTAAGTTTAATGATGATAATAATAATAATATTAATAATAATAATGCAACGTCCGCGACATCAGGAGCAGCAGCGGAACTAGCGGCCACGAGAAAGAACAACAAGTACAGCCAGATCCGCGCAGACCACTTTTTTGTCCCTCTAGCTTTCGAGACCTTAGGCCCTATCAATGACGACGGAATGGCCCTTATAAAAGACTTGGGGAGATACTTAGCTTTAATCACCGGAGACCCTAGGGAGACTTGTTATCTACTCCAGCGGTTGTCAATCACCATACAACGCTTCAATGCTGTTGCCTTCATAGGAACTTTCATGCGGCCAGAACTTGTCGAATGATGTTTAAAAAAAATAAATATATAATAATAATAATAATAATAATAATAATAATAATAATAATAATAATAATAATAATAATAATAACTATAATAATTTATAATAGTGAGGATGATAAAAAAGTAACTATAATAATAATCTACTGTAGGCTATACCCTATTAAGGATCAATTGAAGCGTTGCTGTTTTCACCTTGAACAAAATGGAGCCAATCTTCGTGCAAACAACTTGTCTATAGTATACAGCGTTAATTAAGCTTTTGTGTTAGACATTTTATCAACGTTAGGAAAACATTTGTAACGTAACCGATTAATCACTAAAGTTTCTGCAACGTTACTGAGACGTTCAGATTCTAACGCCAACCATTATTCAACGTTCCTAACTAAAGCAAAACGTTGAATAAACGTTTGCATGCTGCCTGGGAAGGATCTATTGCTCTTCTTAAAAAGCTTATTCTTATGGTATATACAAACTGTAGTAACAATCATAATTATAATAATTAATATCTCCATTAAATTATCGTAATATATAATTTTATAATAACTATATAATAACTATAATAACTATATAATAACTATAATAACTATAACTACAAGGCCTACATGATTTTATTAATGAGTACAGTAACTAAGTGTAGAACATTAATTCTTTTTTGTGACGTCACAATGCGTGTTTGCAGACGTCATTAGGCTATCTATTTCCAACATAGACATCTAGTATTATTACTGATTTCCAACCTTCGATAATTTCCTTCATTTTAAATTTTTAATATGATATTTCCGGGCATCGTTTGGTGTTTCTTGCGATATTGATGTTGACTGTGGCAAGAGGCGACTTCTTCTGCTACTTCTAATACTTTGATTCTTTATAATATGTCGAAGAAACGAACATCAGCAGAATCCAATAATGATGAGCAAACGAATGAAGGCTCAGAATGTAAGCTAATACAAACAGTTTTATAATTGATTGCAGTTTCAGTGACTAAATCAGTTTAGTTTGATGAATTTGAGATGCCGGACAGAATTTCTCATTCAATCCTTCGCACAGTTTTTCTTTGTTTACGTATATTCAGAAGTGTAGGCTCCACGCGAGCACACGCGACGACCTTCTCTTTGCATGGCACTGTTTAGATATAAAAATAATTATTGTGATTGGCCTAATCTAGTTCTCATGATTGTTCAAATATAAAATCTGTTTAGTTTGTTCTAATCGTAGGCCTATAAAGTTTATTCTGATAGTTTCGGTCATTATAACTGTATAATAAAAGTGCATTGTTTTTTTACTGACACTCTGCAATATATCACTATTGTATGCGTTGTTGTTATAAAGTTCAGGCGTTTGTCTCGCACTAAACAAGATCACTTACCTCTTTAAGGCTCTTTGTTCTTCTAGCACAAAACGAAGACAATGCTAAGCGTGCTAAACTCGACTTCCTGACTGACACAACGGTAAGCTACTGAACTGTAATTCCAAAGTCTTCGTAGGATCTAAACTTTGTGAAATGCTTGAACATTGAGATTTATATTACATAGTCTGATAGTTGCCATGCATTTTCTCTAGCCAAATAGCCTTACTAGGATCAATGCTTGGGTCACTGCTGTTCGAACCTTTTATTAATGACATAGACGATGGGATTTTATTGAAAATTTCTCAGTTTGCAGATGATACAAAACTGTGTAGAGCAGCGGATGATGAAGAAGAAGCGGAAATACTGCGGGAAGTTCTAAGAAGAATGTTCAGATGGTCACAGGACTGGCAAATGATCTTTAATTTGGAAAAGTGCTCAGTGATGCATATGGGGAAGAGGAAGAGAAACAACGAATGGAGGGGTAGGCCTAAGGTATTGAAAGTGAGTGAGGCAGAAAGGGACTTGGGAGTGATTATGCACAAGAGTGCAAAACCTTCAAGGCAATGTGCTATGTGCTGAAGCATCAAAAAAGGCTATCTCAGCTTTAGATAATGATACTTTAGGTACTCTTGCCGAGTACTTTTTGTAAACCAAAGTGCGGTTACCAATTGGTAGAATAAAGGATATACTGTATACTTACTTGAGGACAATAGTCACCAGAGACAACATTGGATACAATCTTGAGGTTGTACAAATGGCTGGTTAAGCCACAGTTGGAAAACTGTATCCAGGTATGGAAAGCGTAGCCTACCTGAAGCAGGACATGGAAAATTGGAGAAAATGCAAAGAAGAGCTACAATAATGATTTGGGGCTAAAAGAATTTGAGTCATGAAGAAAGGTTGGTATGGACTAACAACATTGGAGAGAATGAGGAGCAGAGGAGATTTAATCGAAGCTTGTTAGATTATCAGTGGAAAGAAAGCACTGCAGTGGGAGAGGTTCTTTGAATTAGCACCAAACAAGGCAACTCGGGGACACAGGTATAAATTATTTAAGCCGAAAGGAACATCAGGGCAGAAGTTCTTCAGTGCAGGAGCTGTAGACCTGTGGAATGGTTTGGTTGATAGTACTGTCTCAGTGGACACTATCACAGCTTTTAAGAAGCTAGGAAAATTGGGCCATTAGGCTAAGTGTTCCAGGTTAATTTGCAGTAGTTCTAACACAGACCACACGTTTTCTGAACCACTTAAATCCATTGTTATGGTATGTTTTTACTAGTCAATATTATAATTAAAATTCGAAATCACGGCAGCAATTTGTTTGTAAATGCGTCACATCATTCGCCAGTTTCAACCAGGGTTAGAATTGTCAGAGGAGTTGGGGTTCAACTCCCTAGTCTCTTCTAGGACCCCACAGTTAAGTCTTCATTGCACACCCCAGGGGCGTCGTTTCCAACCCCCTCAGTTGTGCTATTGTGATTTAGCATTTGAGTCTCTTAAAAAAGAAGAAATTTCCACGGTGTATCATGTATGCATTTTTGATTTTTTTCAAACAAACGAATTGATTTTGATTCGAGTCTGACTTGCAAAACTGCTAGCGTTGAAATCTGCTGCTTTCAAATTTCGTTTGCAAAATACGGATGAAGATTAATATTCAACTCCACGTGGATCAAAATCGAACCCCAGTCTTTTTTCTAAAATTCTCACACTGGTTTCGACAGAATATAGTGTTTCAGTCTATCCACACGTATTAGCATCATGCTACTATACTGTTAGGTCCCTCGCTGTTTTCCTTTCGTACACCAAGCTCAGTAAGTCTATACGTTTTGTTCGTCACATGATCGGAGCTTCCAGCGTACTGAGCGTAAGCTGTGTAGCGACTTAGGAGCTACTTCATGCAGTCTCATATCAGCACAAGGATGGAATCAATATGTTTTGGAGCTTTCCGATGAAAATTAGTTTAGAATATAATAATTGCACAAAGGTTTCCATAACGACTAGAAGGTCCTAAGAAATGAGAAAATTTTATGCTTCGTAATAATAGGGCCTACGAACAAAGTCAAACCACCAAAGATAATTTCGATGTTGCTTATTCTCCTTCCCTTTGAAAGGCAGACAAAGTTTTCTATTCCTATAGGACTACTTGTGAATAAGCAAGACTAGTGTAACTTAGATAAGTTCGATGCTGCTTAATCTCCTCCATTTTAAAATTTTGAATAAATGCCACTTATATACTGTAACAGAAACAACTGTGAAGTAGAAGTAAGTTCTGGGCTACGTTCAGTTCGTTCACGTGCTTTTAATTCTGCTTAACTTCCTAATAATATGTTGACTTTGAAAGTGGTCTATATGTATTGCTGTAATCTGTAGGCCTACGACTCTGCTTAAAATTGTTCCATTTGGTTGATTTTATGCTTCAGAAGTATGCTAACATATTATGTGATATGTTTTAACGTTTACATGCAGCTACAAGATCTACCGATCGAGCTACTTCAATGTATCCTCGTTAAAGCCGTAGCTATGGAAGTGAAGGGTTTGAAGCTGGCCAAATGTGCGTGGAAAGAAAAAGCTGATCTTGTAATTCAGGAAAGCCGACTAAGAACTGTCTGTTCTCAATGGAACAGCATCCTTACGACCAACTCCTTCCGAACTGAACTGTGCAGAACTCTTGATGGCACTGGTTAGTAAATGAAATAAAGAAGCGTTATTACTATTATTAAATGAGCTTTATATTATTCTTGCTTACGATATTAGAAGACCTGAAATTGGAAAAAAGGTCAATGCGTCAGAACACTTAATTAAGATGAAAGTGAGGCCGCCATAAATAAGGGGTCATCCACAAAGGACGTTCGCAAAATATGACCTAATTGGACCAATCCCTCCCCTTGTCCGCGTCTGACCTTACCCCCTCTCCCGTTTGCAGACGTCCGCGTGCCAAAGCCAATTTTTAATGTCAGCATAATTAACAATTATTCCACAGTTCCTGTGCACTTTTAAGTGACAGTTCGGGTTTCATATCAGGGTGTACAGTAATAAAGGACTTTTAAGTCGCAGCAAGGTTTATACCGTGCATGAGGTTTTAGACAATCACCTCAATGACCTTTTCGTCTTTCGGGGAAGGTTGAAACAAAGTGTTGCTTAAAATTTAAATGCGGACGTCTGCACTGGTCATAATCCCAACCCCTTTTCGCATTTGAATGACACTCCCTCGCCCTCAGTGCGGACGTCCTTTATTTAAGTAGCGCTTAGATTTTTAGAATTTACGAATTTAGGTCGTGGCCAGCCCACTGCCTCGTTACCTACTCTTCCAACTGGCGTTCTTTGGTCAGCTGGTGCTCTCTGTGGCTGTATGTGCAAAAAGGAGCAGAAATCTTAAACTAAATTTCTGCTCTGGATGGAAATTGCACTCCGCCTCTGCGGCCTCTCGATTAACAATCCACTGAATCCAGCACTTTAATATTAAAACTATGGCCACAAGATTCTTGCACGACCCAGAGCATATTTTAACTGTATACCTAGTGGGACAAATGTCCCAGTAGTCTTAGGATTTGTCCCAGTAGTTAGACTGATTTGTCCCAGGCAATGTATGTTTAAAGTATAACTAGTGGAACAAATTTTGCAAGAGTTTTAAGATTTGCCCCAGTAGTAAAATGAGAATTAGTAAAACGCATTGTCATGAAAAAAGGTCATCAAAGTTTTTTGAGAGGAATTCCTAAAAAGGTCATCAAGTTTTTTGGAGAGGAATTCCCCAAAAAAGGTCGTCAACTTCTTCGGTAGATGAATTCCCAAAAAGGTCGTCAACTTTTCCGGCAGATGAATTCCCAAAAAACGTCATGAAAGGTTTTCAGAGACGAGTTCCAAGAAAAGGTCATGGCTGATTTTGTCCCAGCAGTTTAAATTCCTTTAAATATGCATTGGCACGACCTCATACGAGAAATATACTTGGATAAGTTACATCTCATACTGACGCACGACTGCAGATCAACGCATCCTGAATGCAATATTTAACTTTCCCGCGCGTCGTCCGATACGATCATCTACACGTATATTGGGTGTATCTACGATTTATTTGTATCTATTAGTGTATCTACGATTCAAGTTCATTTTAAGTTTGTAGTTAATTGCGCGTGCTCCTCCTTGAAGTCTGAAGTAGCATCTATAGCACAGTCATTTTCCTCACTCGTCTTTAAACGGTTGAATGCATTTACTTTGATAATCATATATAACATTTCAAGAATATTTGTTTTAATACGCGTCCTTTCTTTGGCTCAATAAATAAGGAAGAATATACTATTTTCAGCCGAGGAGACAATTCGTTTGGAAACTGCTTCGGAGTTTCGAATCAAGCCAGCAAGCAGTCTTGTTACTACAATGAATGATGAAATATTTCTACTGCTTGAAGAAGACCACTGTATTAATGTTTACAACCGCAACAGACTCAACAGTAGGGTAAAACCGAACGATGTCATCCAGCTACCAATAAATAAGGAAGTCGTGTACATGGCAGCTTGCAGCGTGTCAAACTGCGTATATGTTATAAGCTTACAAAGCAAAAACTTCCGCGACTGGGACCGTTCAGTCTCACGCATTACGAAAGAGAAAGATCAGTATAACATTACTCCGTGGATAAAGGATCACAGGCTACCGATTTCTATGATACGCGTCTCTGCCAATGGTAGCCTAATAATCCTTTCATTCCAGAAACGAGGTGAGCCTATTGTGAGTATTGTCGTAAGCATATATAATGCGAATGGCTCCTTGCAACACGAAATAAAGTTCCCAAGGCCTATTGATGTGGAACGCTATAAAGGCGTAATGCATAAATCAAATGGAAACATTGTGTTGGCTTACATCAACGATGAAGATTATAACACAACCTTATTGGAGTTTGATGCGACTGGTAGCGAGGTACGCAGGTATGTTTCATCAATTAGTGAAGAGAGTACTGTGGATTTTGCGGATATTCATGGTAGAATTATGATAAGTGAACCGTTTGAAAGATTGGAGCTTTTAGATTCTGAATTTAATCTTCTGGGTATTTACAGTCTGCAGCAGTATGATACTGGCAGAGGGACCCTTTTTCTGGAAGACTTGCACTTCGAGAGCGAGAGGAATGAGATTGTGCGTATTCATATTGATAAGATTGCCAAGACCAAAGCCTTAACTATCTTCCGTTTCACAGAAGATTGAACCACTCGAAAGGATGTTAACGATGGGGACAATATCTATTAAATAATTTCGATATCTCTTTGAATGGGTGCCATGTTAACAATTTTAAATAACTAAACCGTGTTAAAGACGTGACATGCGATATACATTGAGAATTCGTTTACGTGGATCCTTTTATGCCTTAAAATCGTTCTTCCTTGATTTGTGCTTTTATTTAAAAAAAAAATTATGCTGTTACCTCTATTGACATGTAGTCAAAATAAAGTGGTGTGTTACGGCTTCAGTCGAGGAGAATGGGTTCTTCAGTCCAATTAATTCATGCGCACATTTAATTACGAGTTTTAGTTATTCAAAGAAAGTCGAGGGGGATTTGGCAAGGGGAGTCATCTGCCATGGGTTCTAGGACTATCGCTCATAGGATCATCGCTCATAGGACTATCTCTCATAGGATTAGTCTATCGATCATAGGACTATCGCTTACAGGCACCATCGCTAATAGGGCCTTTGGCTCATAGGACTATCTCTCGTAGGATTAGTCTATCTCTCATGGGACTATCGCTCACAGGCACCATCGCTTATAGGGCCTTTCGCTCATAGGACTATCGCTAATATACCCTATGTTATTAAATATTTACGCATCAAAGTAGGGACTAGGGACGCGAACAGTTGATGATGATGATATTCGTTTATTGTTCATAAAGTAAACACATGCCGACAGACCGCAGCATGGAACAAAGTTACACAGAGTTTTGAGAAGTAGATGATGTTGAGCATAGTCTTCGGGAAATAAAGTCTATAACAGGAAGAGAGTACTGGTGATTCTGGGGACGAAATGACTATACAGTTTCATGGACTGGTGGTAAAAGGGGCCAAAGGACATGATTTTGATTGTTCTTAATACATGTAAATAATCGGCAATCAGCAGAATTCGCATAGTCAGCTATAGTCAGTTGTTCTTCGTTGATAAACTTCATTTTTCGAAACCTTCTGATAAAACGTTCTAATCTTAAGCGATCTGATGATGACGTTAATCCCCACCACGCTTGGATAGCAGGAGTTTGGCCAGTGTTGTTGCTCTCGTAACTTCTCGAAGAGCATCATTGGAGAGCGTCAATTAGCTAGCAATTGTAAGAATAATCAACTAACCAACTGCTCCAATTGACGTTTTAAAACTTCACAAATATTTATTAAATATACGCACATCAACATAGGGACATTCATTCGTTTTGGGCAAATACATTGATTACTGAATTGCATAGATCATATATGAAACAAACAAGTGGTTTCAGATGAAGGTGAAATAACTATTATACAATAACATTACTGTAAGTACAATAACAACAATGCACTTTGTGTCATGCGGGCAACATACTGAAAAACTGACATTCTGAAGTAGGCCTATCTACGTGCCTTGGCTTAAGCTAACTTATCGTTCAAGTAGTGAACGATCTTCAAGGTCTACGTTCTATTGACTTAATACTGTATTGAGATTTATGTCTTTTTACAACAAAGGATCCATGAAACAAGCCTTGGCTTCTGTGTCTTATTAATAACTTTAGGGCCTACTACTAGTCTACTACCGCACTGGCGGTGTGCCATTGCAAGAAAGTTTAGGCCTATTGTAAACCACTGGTTTTCAAACTCTTTGGACCAGAAACCCTTATTTTTTCTAGCCATGGTTCGCGGACCTATGTATTTAAAAAAATTCAAAGTTATCACGCAGTGGCGGCTCTACAGGAGGGACCCGGGTGGGGGCCAGTGCCCCACCAGATGAGTTGGTGGCCCCCAGTGGCCCCCAAATTTGAGTCTGATCTATTATGAAATCTAGCATTATTCAATTTTTAATTTTTCAAAGTTATGACAGACTTACTTGCTTAAAGATGATGCATGATGAAATCCGATATTATTTATTCATGGTATTTTCACAGACACGACCTACTTACTTGCTTACTACTTCTGGCTATCCTTTTTGTCTCGAGATTGAGCTGCATGTAACTATATATATAATAGAGATCACTGCTTGTGGTCGAATTTCCGTTCATGGACGTTGTAGTTTCTCACACTTTGGTCAAGTTGCTGCTACATGAGCGATATTCTGGATGAATTTAATAGTCCTTAATCTATAGGCCTACACTAGCAAAGACACCCTAAATGAAATCTTGGTAAAACGGGCAGATAAAGTTAGGATCAGATAACAGAAGTGGTTAAAGATTCTATTTTTTTTTTATTGCCGTTGATGAAACAAAGACATTGGCCACAAGGAACAGCTCTCTTTGCAATACGATTTTTCCAACAAGAAAGTTAAAGGATGCTTTCTAGATTTCAAACCTGCAAACGGATTAATTGCGCAGACACTGTTAGGGCTTATTTTAGGCTTTACATACAAAGGGTTTAGACATCGGGATATGTTTAGCGGGTCAAGGTATATGATGGTGCAATTGTAATGAACAGGATCATTACGAGCGGTGTAAATAAGGATGATACTGTACAGTAGCTAGCAATTAAGGCAGTCAGCTCCATTGGCCATTTAGTTCCAATCTTATGCACATAAATTGAATTTAATTTTAATTGATGCACAACTGCATATAAATCAATCTCAGAGGGTAGGGATTTTTTAATTACTTGAAAGGTTATGTTTTTACTTCAAGTTCTCTTATAGATAAGAAATGGGCTGAAACACAGAGTGAATTATATCCAGATGAACCGGTGAGGCAACTCAAGGGGCTCAGTAACACTTGATGTGTGTGTCGTATAGTTATATGCATTCTGCACTACCCAGTTTGTCTGTAAAATTCCCAGGCATCTTTCTGAAGTGGACACGTGTGCACAGACTGCATTTAGGCAATTTATCTACTATCCAGTTATTGATCTATCATTTCCGAACTAAATGGTTGAACAACTCCATTGGCTCCCTCTCTCTGCCCGTATATACAATTCAAAGTGCTTAATAATATTCTTGTGCTTAAATCTCAGTTGGGTCTTGCTCCACAGTACTTGCGTGATCTAATTCAACGGCCTCATTCTGCTGCTTCGCTGCGTTCTCTCCGATCTTCTGATCGTCTTGACCTCTTAGTTCCTCGTGTCAGGACAACTATGGCTCAGTCCAGATCCTTTGCCTGCATAGGTCCCTCACTTTGGAACCGACTTCCTCCTTCTGTCCGCAACACCATTCTCCGGTAGCGTTGCTTTTTCCCTTTTCTCACCTTAAATCCTGCTTTTTCTCTCGGGGTCTCGCGCGCTGGGAGCGCCTCTAAATGGTCTATACCGCGAGGGGCGCTTTATAAATGCCCATATGCAATACAATACAATACAATAAATGGACAATTCTCTTATAGATTAGAAATGGACAATTCTCTGACTTTTCGCTTACTGCATGGTATGATTGGTATACAATCATTAGGGCAAAGTGACTTAATTCTGGCCGGTACCTAATTCAGGCCACTTTTTGACCTTTATTCACAGCCAAAGTAAGAGTACTACAGTTATTATAAGGGAAATTATTTTGTCACACCTTGTTTTGCTTGCGGCTCGAGGCTAAAAATAACTCATAGCTGACTAGCGGATTTTCTAATCACGTGTCAAAGTTTTGATCATTTCCAGTTGTTGCAGCATACATAATTTGAGATTTTCAAGTTTTTCATCAACATACTGCTTCAATTGGGTAAGTCTATTTAACGAACAAATGTTATTTTCATATAAAGTAAACATTATATTATTTAATGGCAGCTTGATAGTTTGTCCCAGTTGGCGGATTAATAAGATGCTGTGCGGCAAAATAAGTCACGCAGAGAAACCTATTTCTGACCACATCTGCAATGTAATTCAGGCCATGGCCAGAGATAGGTATCTGATGGCCAGAATTAGGTATCGGGCGGCCAGAATCAGGTATCAGGTGACCAGAATTAGGTATCGGGCGGCCAGAATCAGGTATCAGGTGACCAGAATTAGGTATCGACCAGAGGCTGCCCACTCATAGCCTCTCGCGTTGTATGCTACGTAATTGCTGAGCGATGCATGCCGGGATATCCTGGTTGATAAACAAACTACGAGGCGTGTCCGTGAACGTGTTAATATCACGAGCTTATAAATAATTTACAATTATATAATTTACGTAATCGTAATTATTATTGTTTTAAAGACATGCCTGCTTTTTGTGCAGCCATGAACTGCTCCAACAGGAGTTCAGATGGAGGTAACAAAGTGTCGTTTTTTCGTTTTCCGACAGATAAGGACAGGTTTGTCAATACTTTAGCTACTACACAATCTCTTTTTCATAATAAGAAAAATTCCGTTACATAATTTTATAAAATACATAATGATAATATTATAATTTGTATTTTGCTAGCCATAAATTGCTGAGTTTCCTAACGCTTGTTTACGTAGATTGTGCTTTTGTGGTTAAAGTCAGACCTGGATTAACCACTGTTCCAGTGGGTCCACAGACCCAGGTCTACTAAAAATTTCACAAATAATGGGCCTACAATTAGTATGCTACCTTACGAATTTTATACATTCTAATACTGACCTTAACTATTATTTTAGTTTTCAAATGTTACATCGTTGACATGTAATAACTTAAATATGTTTAAACACGTTAGTTTTACTGCAACAAACAAAGATAGTCACTTGCAAATCGACAGCCAAGACAGCTTTAAATTCATACACATCTGTTCTATAATATAAATTTCGTCAACACTTTTTGGATGAACATATATTAGGGGCCTACTATACAATTTTGGACCCAGGCCTACAAATTGTTAATCCGGCCCTGTATGGTCTATGCTGTTTACATTATAGATGCAAAAGATGGGTTGTGAATTGCCGAAGAAAAGATCTTGATGGCAAAAGTTCCAATGAATTGAATAAAAACTTTCGCCTCTGTAGCAACCACTTTGAAGAAACCATGTACTATGCAACAAACATTGGAGGAAAGAGGCTTATTTTGGCAGCCATTCCAACTATTTTTGACGTCCCCAACCATCCAGCTTGTGTAGCAACGAAAAGAAAAGCACCAGCAAAACGTCTATTCACTCCTCCCACGAAAAAGTTAATAGCATATACCGATACAATCGCTTCCTGTAGTGTATTTGACAATTCACTGTCTGAGGTTGGACATAACAGCAAAAAGAAACAAGAACGAAATGCTCTACTGGCAGCAAGGGTAAAGATCTGCAGGCTACGTAAAGAGGTACAAAAATTAAAACTAAAATCAAAAGAACTTATTGCACAGCCATGTGATGGGTCAATAGAACATATTCTGCATCTCTCTCAGAAATTTCTGTCATCTGATCAACTGAAATTCTTCGAGAGTCAACTGAAAATGAGTCGGCGAACTAAAAGAGGAAAACGGTGGACAACAGCAGACAAACTTCTAGCATTACGCATAATGTTCCATAGTCCACAAGCATTCAACTCTTTACGAAGTGTTTTCTCATTACCAAGCCGAACCACGCTACTGCTTTTCCTTTCACAAGCATATGGTGACTTGCAGACTGGATTTTCAGAACAGGTGTTCACACTTTTAAAGTTACGTGTGGAGGCAATGCATCCTAAGGACAAAAACTGCTGTCTTGTGTTTGATGAAATGTCACTTAAACAACACCTTGACTATGACCGCCACAGAGATGTGGTCTGTGGCATCAAGGCTGGCAAACCTATGAATCAAGTGTTAGTTTTCGTAGTTCGTGGAATCGCTACCAAATGGAAACAACCAATCGCCTATTTCTTTGCCAATTCCTGTGTACCATCTGCAGATGTTGCTTCCATAATACGGGAAGCCTTGACAAAAATCCAGTCCACTGGATTAAACGTGAGGGCTGTTGTTTGTGACCAAGGCCCAACTAACATCGCTGCACTGAAATTGCTTGGTTTCTCACGTGACAAGCCATATACCCCATACATAGTACATCCATCTCATGAAAAGAAAATTCATGTCATCTTCGATCCTCCTCATCTCATCAAAAATGTCCGCAACAATCTGATACGTCATGACATCATCGTAGATGAGAAAAGAGTTTCCTGGAAACATCTTGAAGCAGTGTACAACCTGGATAAAGTAAATCCAATCCGGATGATGCCAAAATTAACTGACAGACATTTGGATCCAGGTCCATTACTTGCGATGAAGGTTAAACTGGCGACACAACTCTTCAGCCATCAAGTAGCTTCATCACTGTCAATGTGTGCAGCACAGAAATTGCTGCCAGCAGAAGTTGGTCACACAGCCGAGTTTGTGGAGAGAATGGACAAGCTATTTGACAACATGAACTCCAGGAAATTGTATGCAGACAAACCAGCACGGTGTGCACTGACATTGTCCGGTGACATCATGCCACAGATGGAACAACAAAGAGAATGGATTCGAAGCTGGAGATTTACTGATGCTAAAAGCCAAACAAACATTGCAAGCCACTGGGGATTATCGGTGACGATTGACAGTATCCTGTCTTTGACAAAGGAACTGCTGTCTGAAGGCTTTAATTTCGTATGTACCTCCAGATTCAATCAGGATTGCATTGAAAACTTTTTCTCAATCATTCGGAGCAAAGGTGGCTGGAACGACAGACCAACGACACGTCAGTTTAGAGCTGCGTACCAAAATGCTCTGGTATTGCTGTCTGTTGAAAAGAGCAAGTCTAATAGCAACTGTTTAGATGAGGAAGACTTTAGCATTGCTTTGGACATAAATTCATGCATTGAACTAGCAAGAAAGTCTAAACCGGCTGAGAAATCCATATTTAGTGGAACCGATCGTTGCATCAAATTGACCCAACCACCAATGCCAATGGAATTTGTGAGGAGGAAATATTTTCTGAATCGGTGGAAAATGTTCTCTGTTATATGGCAGGATGGTTAATACGGAAGTCACGCCTGTGTAATGAATGTGAAGCCACACTTTGTATCCCAGAGAATTCACTGATATCGCATCATGGTAGTTTTATAGAGGCAAAGAAGTATACAAGTGACAGTAAATTGCTTCAACCCACTTCACTCGTTCAGTCACTAGTACATGAAATGGAAGTAGTATTTCAGCAAAGTATCAAGAACTGCTTAGAAGGAGCCACTGGGATTGCACAAACGATCATGAACACAATCAATAACCAATGCAACTTTTCATTTCTTTTCTCACTTCATGCAGAACATGCACTGCACTTACAGGACAGTCTGGTCAGAAACTTTGTTATCACAAGAATATATTATTATGTGAAATTCTACAACAGGGAACTGTCTCCAAGAAATAAGAAAAATGACAAAAAGATGGCACGTGTAATTCATAAGTAGTGCTGGAAGGAAGCACGGGACCGACAGTGGGGAACCCGTACCAGACTATACCAGACTATACCTTACATATATCACTCTAGACCAGGCATGGGCAACTTCTTTTAACAGAAGGCCACCCTACGATTTGAAGAGAGACAAATTTAACCGTAATGGTTATTCTGCGATATTTAGTTTGAATAAAATTAATATTAAGTTTAAAGTAAATGAAGATAATTTTTATGAAGAAAGCATAAATATCCTAATACCTACAGTACTGCACTAGAATAAAAATAAAATATGTTTCTTCAGTTAAAAAATACCTAGAACAATCTGTACTAGTACCGAACTTCTGTGTACTTGACTTATGTATACCACCGATACACGGTATGATATTATGTAGGTACCATTGGTTGATATATCTGTTTTTCTTTTCTTGGAATTATTTACTTGGACCAATAAATGTTATGTTAATGTTAACAATGTATCCATTTGCTTGGTGTGCTAGATTTAATGATTAATGTGAGATCTGACACTTCTAATCACAACATAAATCTGGAATGTTTGCTTTAATGTTCGAAGTGGCAATTCAACGGTCACAGGAGAGATAGTCATCTGTTAGCCTGCATCTGTTTTTGCATTTTTTACTTTCATCTTTGAGAAGAACTGTTCACAAATATAGGTGCTTGGAAACAGTGCAACCATTTTCAGGGCATGAAATCTAAGTTTTAAAAGTTTGAATTTTTTTTGTCAACAAGAGGAGACCCAAAAGGGATCTTGATACCACTTAGCAGGGCCACCTAGTTAACATTTATCGTAATACAAGTAAATGGTAGAACATTCAATACTTTGAAGTGAAGGGTAAGAATCCTGAGAAATGTACAGTTTGTAGTGTAGCGTAACTACCCGGGGCAAGGCTACTGACCAGGATGGCCCTTCCCAGGTATCAGCGTATCAACTCCTATGTCCGTGGTTCGGCTTCACTTAGTCAAGCTGAAGGCTTCAGACTCTGGTTAAGTTCAATCGTATTATTCAAGTAAAACAAACCGACTACCCGTCGGGTGAATCAAGTGACAGTTACAAATCGTCAATGTACAATAAACCGCAAGTTCTACCGAAGAAGATTGTCCGCCACTACAATTCGCAGTTGAAACCGTTCGCTACTCACGCTTGACAGTCCGTATATCGCACGCTTGACAGTTCATGTATCGCAACGCTTGACCGTCCGTGTATCGCAACGCTTTACCGTCCGTGTATCGCAACGCTTGCGACGCCAAGTTCGCCAGGCGACGACGTGGATCCCAGTCCAGCTCGCAATCGCTTCCGAAGCGCCACGCACTTGTCACCGCCGACGACGACTAACTTCGCTACTCGACGACTAAGTTCGCCCGTCCGCTCGAGTGTCCTTTCCGGTCGAGCGCCGACTGTTTCTTCTCCTCCGACGAAGTGACTCCGACGACTCCTTCCTCCGACCGTGTCCGCGTGTGAGTGAGTCCCCGACTGTCTTCCCCGACTGACTGACTCCGACTGACTGACAGAGTGCGTCCGACGCAGTGCTCTGACCGAGTGAGTCCGACGAAGTGCGTCTGACTGTCCTTGTCTTCTCCTTATATAGTGTATCGATACAGGGTATCGTGTATCGTGTATCGTGTATCGATACAGGGTATCGTGTATCGTGTATCGAGTATCGTGTATCGATACCTGCGGGTATCGTGTATCGTGTATCGATACCTGCGGGTATCGTGTATCGTGTATCGTGTATCGATACCTGCGGGTATCGTGTATCGTGTATCGTGTATCGATACCTGCGGGTATCGTGTATCGTGTATCGTGTATCGATACCTGCGGGTATCGTGTATCGAGTATCGTGTATCGTGTATCGATACCTGCGGGTATCGTGTATCGATACCTGCGGGTATCGTGTATCGTGTATCGTGTATCGATACCTGCGGGTATTGAGTATCGTGTATCGTGTATCGATACCTGCGGGTATCGTGTATCGTGTATCGATACCTGCGGGTATCGTGTATCGTGTATCGATACCTGCGGGTATCGTGTATCGTGTCTGGCTGGCATGCATCGACATAGGCAGGCACCGAGGCTGGCTGGCAGGTATCAACACAGGCCGGCAGGCATGCATCGTAGCCGGACGGCCGAGTCCAAAATAAAAGAAAGGGGGTGGAAGGGCCAAGACTTCCACACTAGAACTAAATCAGAGGTACCTCACAAAATTTCCTTTCCAATTCACTGTTGCATTGGAGTTAAATAAATTCCATTTGCATGGAGTCTGGTGCTGAATTGGCATGAATGCAAAACGGAGATTCAAACAATTTGAAGTCTAGTTCATGAACAGTAAAATCAGCAAACCGGGACTGTAACCTACCCACTCTGTGGTCTTGTTTCATGCAGAGTCATTACATTGATGATTGAGTAGCAAACCAGTTGACTAGGCTAGAGCGAGGACCCCGGGTAAAAAGGCAAAGCTTGGACGTGCAGCTGTCGCTTATCGTATGCATCAGTTGATCCAATGTACACAGCAAGTTTGTGAGAAGCATTTAAGAAGCCATGAAAGATAGAGTGTTAAGCATTTCCCGTAACTTTGCAAAGCTTGTAACACAGATTACATGTATTATGAACAGAGGAAACACCATAAAACTGTACGAAGGCAAAAATAAGAAGAACGAACTGCACAAAACCTTTAACATAAATCATTAGCAGTTCAGGTCAATAGGCTCATATCACTAAACATCTTCTTTATTTGCTCTGGTGTTTATTCATAAATACCAAAGCAAGGCTATCATCCTTGTAGTTGTTGATTAATTTAAGTATGTCCACAGTAGATCATGTATAGCAACATTTGATGAAAAGTATAAACTGCATGTGTACTTTAAACAGGAATTTAAAATTCAATCTGCAAGTCTATTAATTAAACTTTTAACACTTTCACATTTCTGAAAACACAGAATATCATACACAGAATTCCAGCAAACAGTCAAATCAATCACTTGCCTAGCAGATAGGTCAAAGCAGGAAGGGCGTGCTTCAACTGGGTCGATGAATAACAACAGAGATCAATAGAGATGAATTTAATTCACATTCGAAGGAGGAGCCTAAATTTATATACAATTATATTCATGGTTAAATATCAGCTGTGCATGGCCACCAACTGCATGCGCACCCAAATAGGCCTACTTACCAGAGTCAACTCAGAAAGGGATGCTCTGCCCATAACATCGGATCAATTCTTTAGAGCACTATTTATCCAACTGTATACAATAAGATTTTTCACAGCCAAACTGAAGCACAAGTACGGGCCGTATGTTACCCACCGTCTAATTTAACAACTTTTAGCAATTTTACAAATTTTACTCCTTTCAATTACACATAATATTTCTGCACACGTGCGCTTCAGTTGTTGTGATGTTGTCAACCGGCATATCCCAGAATTCCCTGTCGTCTGATTAACAAGCGGCTGGCTGACTCGTCATTCTTCCCCTATACCTATTCTTAGGTATCGACTGCCAGCTTTTAATTTTAAAGCTCACAACATTTTTCTTGCAGCGTCAATTAATTGAAAATGGTGTCAGTCAATAAAGGCAAGAACGCCAAGAAATTGGCGAAAACAGAGGAGACAAATAATAAAGGAAGAAGGAGAGCTGCAAGAGGGAAGCATTGCCTTTGGACTGAAAGTGCAATGCTTGCAGCAATTGCAGCTGTTCGTGAAAATGGAATGTCCCAAAGAGCAGCATGCAAAACGTTTCAAGTTCCCCGAAGTACTCTACAAGTCCGTTTAACTGGGAAAACAGAAATCGGTTCCAGGCCTGGTCGTCCAACTATCATGTCATCTGATCAAGAAGAAAAACTGGCTGATTTTGCTTGCAATCGAGCTGCAATGGGGATCGGATTTGGACGACAGCAATTACTCAAGTATGCCGAAGCATATGCTAAAAAGCATAGCATTGTCTTCAAAAATGGGAGACCATCGATACGTTGGTGGTATGGAATGAAGAGGCGACATCTTAAGATCACATTGCGTCGTCCGGAGGGAACAGCTGCTGTCAGACATCAATGCATGGACCCTACAAAGGTGGCAAAATATTTCAGCGTGCTGAAGATGGTGTTGGATGACAACCAGTTGAATTCCAAGCCTCATACCATCTGGAACATGGACGAAACTGGTGTCCAACTGGACCATAAACCGGGTAGGATCATTGCAACTAAAGGATCGAAATATTTGCACAGCCGAACCAGTGGCAACAGAGAAACAATTACTGTAATTGGGGCAATAAATGCTGGTGGTGGCTACATTCCTCCACATGTAATTGTGAAAGGAAAGACTACGAGGTCCCTCTTCTCTTTTCAAATGGAAACGGCTCCGGATGGAACCACTTGGAGTGTGTCTGATAGCGGATGGACGAAGCAGGGCATTGCTCTGCTCTGGTTCAATGCCGCCTTCTTACCAAACATAGGACCAGACAGACCTCAGCTGCTTATTGTGGATGGCCACGATTCACACAATTTCGTGGAACTGCTCGAAACTGCGGCAGAAAACGGCATCCACATAATTGAACTGCCAGCTCATACATCCAACTGGCTCCAACCGTGCGATCGGACAGTTTTTGGACCTTTCAAGAATGCTTACAGAAAGGCATGTGAAGATCTCATGACTCAGTTCCCAGGAACTCTTGTATCACGAGCAAGTTTCTGTGGATTGCTTAAAAAAGCTTGGGAGGAGGCGTTATCCGCGAGCAATATAGTATCTGGTTTCAGAGCATGTGGAATCCATCCGTTCAATCCAGATTCTGTACCATCAGAAGCATACTTGCCAAATTGCATGTATTCTGTGAAGCAACTCATTGAAAGCGAAGTGTCATTGAGGGATTCTTCAATCTTCATCCCAAAATTCAGCTTCAACGCCAAAAAAACGATGGATCATCGACATCTGATTCTCCAAGACAAACGCTGTCTTCAAGTTTTCAAGGAGCATGTGATGACTCTTCAGCACCAGTCGTCATAGATAATTCAACAACTCAGAACGTTTTCAATATTTCGGATTTCACGTCGATGGATCCTGAGGTAGTTGCAAAAGCTTGTGCAACTGCGTCCCCAGTGAAAGTTTTACGATTGCTCGAGTCAACTCTCACCCAGCAACAGTTGGGTTGTTTCCAATATCTATATGAGAAAAAGTACAGCCTAAACCAGGACGAAACATACAAAACCTGGCAGAAATTAAAAAGTTTGGCGGAAGAACAAGATGAAGATCATCAGGCGCCATCCGTAGAAGAGATCATGGACTTGAATTTATCTGTGGGAACTTTGCCAAGCTTTTCTGAGAGCCTTACAGGAGATTTCAATATTGATGACTCATTTGCAGATCTATTGTTATCTGTCATTTCAACGGAGCAAAAAGGAACCGATACATCCACTTCCTTGGAAATTCCAAACTCAAATCTTTGTCAGTGTTCCACCGAGAATAATATACTATGTTCTTGTTCAACTAACAAACAAGTTTGTAACGTTCTTCTTGCCGAAAATCAGACTGCCATCAACACTTTGAGCCTTGATGAGACACCTTGTTCTTCCAACATCGATGCGAGAGAAATCAAAAAACAAAATTCCGTTGATTCAAATTCTGCTGTTAAGTCGATCGCATTGAACCCTACAACATCCAGTGACATTGCAGTTATCTTAGGTAGAGTCACGTCGACGACGAGGAACGTTTTGCTCATCCAAGTCTCAGTGACCACCCTAGTAGTTCTATTTCTGCCCGGGTCAATTCAGTCGAAGGAAAACAATTCCCTTTCAAAAACCGATCTTATCCTGGAGACGTTGACAGTGATATTCTCCCATATCCAGCAATAACTACAAGAGGGAAAAAAACTAATTTGAAGCAGAAATTTTTTCTTATCACTTCCACAGAATCTCGTGATTTGAAGCTAAAGGAACAGCACGCAAAAGTGGAACGTCAGAGGATCAAGGAAGAAAAAGCACACAACAAGCAGCAACAAGTGAAAAAGGTAAAGAAAGTGATTGAAAAACAACCAAGGGGAAAGAAACCGAACACATTAAAAGGAAAGGAAAAACCGATGCCATCTCAGAAGACAAACAAGAAAACGAATAAGGCTTGCAAAACCCAGGGTACAACCGATTCTCTGATTCCATGCGATATTTGCCAAGTACGATTTTGTGATGATAAGACAGGAAGAAAATGGATTGAATGCCAAGGCTGTCAGACTTGGTTTCACAATGCTTGCCAAGGTCTGGATGAAAATGGACCAGAACATTTTTTGTGCATTTCATGCGATGCATGAGACATTGAAATGACTCGTGCAGTCGATTGTTTTTGTTTTTCCTCATATCTGCTAGTTATTATGTTCTCATAGAGTAGGATGAAATCTTTTAGTCAGGTTTTGTGCAATAATGTTGGCATTTTTAATTGGCTGGTAGGCTACACCTTGTAGTCATCTGTTCTAAGATACATTCTTGTCAATTTGTCCTAGTCAAGTTTTGCAATAGCCGGCTAAAGGCAACTATGTTACAAAATAGTAGTTCGATTTGATTTTTTGTTGGTACTCTTAGCCTTTTAGGATTTGTAGCCATTTTGATTTTATTTAGATTTTTGATTTTACTGGTTTATGCATAATACAACATAAAACCTATTTCTAGCCACATGAAACATTATTCTGGCCAGTGGCCAGAAATATGTACCCATGTGGCCAAGAAATATGTATCAGTGGCCAGAGTTGTGTATTTTAGAGGGGTCCCAGCAATATATATATTTTAATTTCATTTATGTTCTTGCAAGATATTCTACGATATAATAATATACTCAATATGTTGCTTGATCTCGATGTTTTGTTTTTAAACAAATTTAACTGATCCAAGTATTCAATTTTTGCGAAGTTCTGACAAAGTGGCCAGAATTTGGTAACTTTACCCTAACGCTAAAACATGACTTTCTTAATTCAAAACTCACTAGCCAGAGCTGTCACTAGAACGCCCAAAAGTCATCATATCACTCCCATCCTCAAATCACCCCATTGGCTAAAAATCCCAGAGCGAATTCACTTCAAAGTCCTATCACTGACCTACAATTCCCTACAATATTCCCAGCCCAAGTATCTCCGTGATCTCTTCACCATCCAAAAAACCAGCTCCACCCGATCCTCCTCCTATCTCAATCTTTCTCGACCTTCAGTTCTCATCACTACTCATCTCAAGATCTCCAACCGTGCCATATCCAGCACAGCACCACGCCTCTGCAGTGGCGGCGATCTTGTTTGACAGGTGGGGGGGGGGACATTTTGGAACTGATCTGATGAAAAAAGAGTTTTGAACTGATCTGGTGAAAAACGAGGTCCAAAAATTTTTTAAAAATTTCATGACCTTTTTTGGGGTTTCCTCAAAATTTGGGGGGTCCGATACATGTATGGCGTGTCCCCCCACTCTTAAAGGTGGGGGGTCTTGTCCCCCTCGACCCCCCCGGGATCGCCGCCCATGGCCTTGGTCTTGAAGTTCAAAGTCTTGGTCTTGGTCTTGGTCTTGAGGTTTAAGGTCTTGACAACAAGGTATATAATTATACATCAATAAGGTCGCGCACTGAAAAGGTCGCGCACAAAAGGTCGCCACACAAAAGATCGCAGGGTAATAATATCGCGAAACATTAGATCGCCCAATTCAACAACGCAAGTTGTAGCTTAATAGGCGAAAGTCAGCATGCAAATAATTGGATCGCACCATTAATACGTGGTGCAGGCCCCCTTTCATCGTTTGGGTATACTTTTGGGTATTGCGCACAACTTGAGTTTGCAAGTTTAAAAACAGACATTATAGTAGAAGGTTGGCACAACTTGAGTTTGCAAATTTAAAAACAGACATTATACTTAGCATGCTATAACTTAATTTGTCATAACTGAAGTCTGCAAATTCAACAAGAACTACAGTCATGAACCGTTGCTATTAATTAAATTTTGTTTAGTTTAATTACCCCGTGATCTTTTGTGTTGCGATCTTATTACCCTGCGATCTTATTACGCTGCGGTCTTTTGTGTGGCGACCTTTTGTGCGCGACCTTATTGACCTATAACCTGACAACAAGACTACCTACGACAAATACCTACGGAGTATGGATGGATGCAAGTCTTGTTGGTCAGGAAAACCCGTCGGCAGCAGCAACTAAGTTATGCTGTGTCTGGAAACCCTGCCCAGACTTTTTCTGAAGTCTGATAAACCATGGGAGGATTTCAAAAAGGCTCACGATTTGTACATTTACATCCAGTGCTTGAAAAGCTACTGTGTGTGCCAGTGACTTCAGCATCTGGCACTCCTTATGTATAGAGCACGTGCAGATCATCTGCCATCCTACATCCATGGTCACACCTTGCAACTCCGTTAAAGGTCGCTCCTCGCTTCGATCACCATCTGCTGTATGTATGTTGTTCCTGGTATGCATCTATTGTCTTTGGTCAGTGTTCATTCACAGTTGCCGGTTACCGAACTCTCTACCTCCTCATGTTCGCCACTCTCTTAGCTAGTCTGTCTTTCGCGCTAAACTGAAAACTTACCTCACCCAGTATACCTATGGCTCTTAATGATTGGCTGGCAGTATAGCTGCGGATGAGTCACTATAGACACTCCGTTTACTGACAGAAAAGGCGGTTTCTAGCAGTTATATATAATAGGTCGTTGGTTTCGAGGGCTTTAGGCCGAAAGGGCTTCAGGCTTCACTTCAGTGCAACGAACTCAGATATTTATAGACGAGGTTCAGAATCCAGGACATCGCTTGTCACAAGTACGAAGGTGTCGTCATACATGACTTGAATTCGTTCAGAAATCAGGATAATAGACCATGATTTATGTCTGCGCAAACAACAGCAACGACGCATTGCTCTGCGTTCTGGCCGACTATTGGCTTATTCCTCGGCTGAGGCGTCGCTTCGCTCAGGTAAACACCGGTTTGGCGAGACCTTACAACAGGCCTTTTTATATTATAGATATTTAATGCAGTAGCCTTCCATAACCAATCAGCTGACGCGTGTAGTTTGCATGCGTTGCAGAGATCATAAGCATTGATGATCATAATGCATGCTGCAGTCTTCTATGGAAGACGCTCTACAAGATAAGTAATAAGTTTATCTGCGCGGTTGCTTTCCAGAAGCTTCTTGCTCGCTATTTCTCTGAGCTTTTAAATTCAGTTCTCTCTAAATACGATGGACTTGTAATAACTTCTAGCTATTGGACACAAATAGACACAAAATGCAGAAGAAGGATTAAGAGCGTAATTTCTATAGATCACAATTTTTATGTTACACCATTCTTGAAAATTGCTTTGTAAAGCACTGTGGAGTAGGCTATAGCCTTAAGATTTTGCATGTATGCACTTCTTATAGTTGCCTTTTCTTGTCTTTTGAAGTGTCATAATTTCAGGTCTTTTCCCGAAAGAGACTTCTGAGTCAATATGTCGTCTAGATATGCCTGCGACTGATAAACGCTCCGTGTGTGGGGGGGAGAGGCTACACGCATGGGCGCCCGCAGCATAGGTCAAGGGGGTCGCGTGACCCCCCTGGAAATCATGATGTGACTGCCAAGAGAATCATGGATACTGAAAACCTTACTGTCTGAGTTTGAAAGCAACAGCAAGTACTGGCTGTTGACGAGAACCCCAGAGTTGATGCACTATACAATTAATAGAAATAACACAGTAGGCCTAATGGAACCTACCTAGAGCCGGCCAATGCCAGCCCTGACCTTAGGGTCAGCAAGCTAAGGCGACTGCCCAGAGAATCATGGATGCTGGAAACCGTGTACTCTCTCGGTCTGAAAGGTTAAACAGGTGTTGGCTGTTGAAAGATAGCTTGGGTTTCTCTCTGCATGGTTCAAAGGCGGAGGATAGTGACACGCGAAATCATATCATCCTACAAGACTGAAGAGTGAGTGGTTGGACTTGGATATACATGTAAAGATAAGACACAGGACAAATAATTACTAAGACAGCTGTAATATTTATGGGTTTTCAGATTGGGAGGAGAAAGAGAGACTAGATCAGTTCATTTCGAGATCCCATCATTGTAGGCCATATATTCGAGAATACAGAGGAGTGTAGCTAAATTTTAAATAAATAAAATTGATAGTATCTAGTGGACCGCCATTAAAGTAATTTGAACTCACTTGTCGTTTTCAAAGTCACCAGCTGGAAGATGTGATGGTAAGTGCAACTAAACTGTTGAGAGTCGAGACTGCATTTATAAACAATTCGCCTAAATCTGAGCATCAGAAAAATTGACCAACAGGATTAGAGATGACCATATTCCTTTAAATTTTACTTTCTTCCACAAAAAAAATCCGTTTTGTTCGCAGTTTTTACTTGTAATCGCAATCGTAATCTCGCGATTACTTCAATGCCTACAAAAGCTATAGGTCGCGGGAACCAGATTTTTCACAGGCGCTCAGTCAAACAAAATCTATAGGCAGGGGGTCAAAGTGCAAGGGGGTCAGGCAGGCCTGACAGGCAGTCAGACGGCTACGGTGGATGGAGTTTAGAATTGAAGCGGTGAGGGAGGCAAGTGGAAGAGAAGGAAGCAGGTTGAGATCTGTGAAAGAACAGTGTTTTATGTTTTGAGTGAAAGCCATGTGGACAGATGACAACAGGTAAGGTTTTGGTGAGTTCGTAGGAAGGATCTGATATTTGTCGTAATTCTGGTGAGAGTTTATTCAAGAGAAGCAGAGCAGCTATGGCTATGAAGCGATTTGCAAATTTTAGCGATGAGGTAACGAAAGGGCGAAATGTTAGGGCGGATGAGGAGCGGGTTGAGCGGCGTAGTTGGCAGTGGCGGCGATCTTGTCTTGTAGGTGGGGGGGGGGGCAAAGTCGGCCACGATCTCGTCGACGACCGGTTTTGGAAAATCTTGTCCCCAAAAAAATTTTTCTGCAACTTCATCTCCGAAAAAAATGTCGCTTTCATCTCCGAAAAAAGTTGATGACCTTCTTTTTAGTCCTTCACCTCTTTTTCCAACTTTTTCTTACACTATCCTTTTTTCCCCCCACTTCTTCACTTTTTACTTTTTCCCCCCTTTCATTTCCACCAATTCATCTTCCACAAAATCTCGAAAAAAAGCTGATGACTTTTTTTAGTCATTCGCCACGGTTTACAACTTTCTCCCGTCTCAAACAATAACCCTTTTCTTTTTACGATTTCTTCGTCTAAATTTTTTTTACTTTTTGGACGAATTCCTTCTTCTTTCCGAATTCCTTCTTCTTTCTCATAATTTTTGGGGGACACTTCTGCTAAAAAAAATTATTTTTACCTCGTCTGGTCAAAACGCTGCGAAAACCCTCACGCGCAATTACATTTCTCCGCCTTTTTGGTGTTTCTTCAAAATGTGGGGGACAAATGCATGGAGTGTCCCCCCCACTCTTAAAGGTGGGGGGACATGTCCCCCCGTCCCCCTAGATCGCCGCCCATGGTAGTTGGACTGTGAATAACTGACGAAGATAGGAGGCACACCATACATCCGACACACCATACATCCGACCCCCAAATTTAGAAGAAACACCAAAAAAGGTCATCACACGAGAAAACAATTTGACCTCTTTTTAAGCAGATCAGTTCAAAACTCGTTTTTGACCAGATCAGTTCAAAAGTGTCCCCCCCATCTGTCAAACAAGATCGCCGCCAGTGCTCCCGGCCGTGACTGACCTCCCTGCAAAAAATCCTGCGGGCGCCCATGGCTACACGGGAGTCTTAAATGGTGTGGCACCCATTCGAACGGGCAGCGCTGGTGAAGGATCTCACTCGACCAATTCATTGAAAGATGAGCACTTGAGCAGGGTTGAGCCATACGGTCGCTACACAAAAGTGTAGGCCTACATCTGCATTCGCATCGACAGTCTGAGATCACGATACGAGAGAATTAATATAACTCAGATAACGAGTCCTGCTATTTGTGGTGTTGATAATATTAACACTGATTTGTAAATCTTCCATCGGCGTTCCATAGAGCCTTTGAGCGCAGCCAATCGTTTCAGTTGGCTAAGCGCGGTGGTCGGCTGCTCCGTCGGTTCTTCGTCGGTCAGGGTCGTTGTTCGTGCGTCAGTCGGTGTGTGTTTGCTTTTTCGTTTTCAAAGCAGTCGTCAACAGAATAGAACACGCTGAAAACGCAGACCGATAGGTTAAGATATTTACCAAACAACGACCGCAGTTTTTTCTATTTGTTTGAGTTTAGGCTGTGTTGAAGAAGAGACTTATTTGTCGTGTTGAAATTAACAACACCCTGCGTTAATTAATATCCGCTTATATTTTGAGACCTGCTTTACAGACGCTGGCTATTAGTTACGTTGAAGCTGTCTGTACATCGATTTGAAAGCAAGGTTAGTTATCGATTTCTTTCGCAGTTATAGGTAATGGTTACGCAATTAGTTATCCACAGAAACTCATCAGAAACCTGTTGAAACGGCCGCCCAAATTCTGAATGAAATTGGTAATTCTGAAAGAACCACAGGGCTTTGCTGTTTTGCGTTGCTTTGCCTTTATCGCTTATCATTGATTTTGTTATTAAATTAAGTTTACACAATTTTGCTAAGTTTTTGCAAAGTCCGTATATTCTGCATTTCTTGATTAGTCGAGCTGTTTGTGTAGTTTTTTTTGTAATGTAGACAGGTAGTTGCAGTGTATTGCGTGTATGGGAAAGGAGATATTTGCTTAGGTAAATCGTAAATCCTTGTAAGCTATTGAATCTGTGTTGACACAGCATGTGATTTAGTTTGCCAAGCTAGATGTCATAAATAAAGATAAAGAAATTATTGGACAAGTAAAGAGTCTGTTTGCCAATGTGCAAAGCAGCTAACATGTTATCTAATTCTTAGCTTTTGCTTATAAGGGCAATTGACTAAGCCAGCGGTTCCCAAACTTTTCTGGGTCGCGACCCACTTGTGAATATCTTGGCAGTCTCGATACCCACTGTGTAAAATTAAGCATTGTGTATTAAAATTTGCTTCATATATTGGTATCGGAATATGTGGATTTACGTACAGCGCTTAGAAATTTAAAGCATTAAAAGGAAACTTAGGTAAAAACAGTTCACAATTTATTGCAATCCAGCTAGTTATAGCCAAATCATAGCCAAATGTTGGTGCTGCAAAAAAATAAATGTTTCTCGAAAAAATTTGGTGACTCACTTTCCAGAGTTTCACGACCCACTTTTGGGTCGCGACCCACAGTTTGGGAAACTCTGGACTAAGCTTCTCTTCACTCCACCCCTTCACTTGTTTATCCTCTGATCAACAGAATATGATCAATCTCGCTTTTTCTGAGTTCACTAAGGGCAAACGAGTGAACTCGACTAAAAAATCTGAGACTGACCATACTCTGTTGATTGGAAGATCTATAAAAAGTGAAGGGGCGAAGTGAAGAAAAGCTTAGTCTTCCCTTGACTTTTCTGTACAACCCCTCTGTAGCAGCACTTGTGAATAAGCTGGTGCCCTGCACTTAGCTTGGGGGTAGAGCTTAAGAAATTTGGAGATTACAATTGCAAGAGTGCCAGTAGAATAGAAATCCTGAAATCTCTCTGTCCAGATGGGACCTGACATCCCATCCGTAGAGTACACTCTATTCACTATATTCATTTGAAGTATTCATTTGAAAGGGCTTTCTGTTTAAATGCATCAGTGAGCCTGTTCGCCCTAGATACATCTTTAAACAATCTTGGATGACGTTGGCTGTGTTTAAGTTGTACAGGAAGAAGATCAGACTCCACATAAAATATGTTAAAAATCCATCAGAAGACAAAAAGAGAGCATTTACATTTGACAAGAATAAAATCTAAACAGCTCAGGAAAATGACAGAGCCTAAATATTACTCTGGGAAAATAGTGAATTGTGAAAATGATCTAAGGAAAACCAGAGCTGTGATTAGGATTTTTAATTTAGAAAAAGCGGTTCTATCATCATGGACTTGTTTATCATGGAAGGCATTGAAATACATGATAAGAACGTAATAGCCTCAAAATTTGAGGTTCCAGTTGGGCCCCGTACTTTTCTTGATTTATATCAACGACCTATATGATACTTCTTATAACCTACTACATTTTATCCTATTTACTGATGACATTTTTGCTTCTGATAAGTTTCTAGATGTTTACTTTAAAAGGTAAATTATGAACTGAAAAGAGTTTGTGAATGGTTCAGAGCAAGTTTCTTTAAACATTAACAAAACTAGCTTTATACTGTTTTGTTCCAGAGATGGGTAACTACTCGATTAGATTCTAATCGATTAGCTATTTATATATCTGTTGACGTACAAAATGCTTCTTTTACCCTTCAATGATTACTTTATCCATGTGTCGGATGTCTATGCCCTTTACTCGAGATCCTCAGGCAAAGTGTGTACAGAATTTGCTAGCACTAGCACCCAACGATTCTCTCTGGTATACACTGGACCAACCGTTCAGAATTCTCTACCATCTGTATTTGAAGATTATGCCCACTGTGCATCAATTAAGAAATGCTTAAAGCTTAATTTATTTGCTGTGTAGTTTGGCTGTGATCGGAGGGCTCGATAGTGAAGTGGTTAGTGTCAGTCGAGAGGTCCAGAGTTCTGCTCCACCTGCATCCCCTATCCAACTCAGCTATAATGAGCCCAATGACTGTACACTTGGTGGAAAGATGAGTTGGTGAGGGAGAAGACTGTCCACCCACCCTCATATGGCGAGGCTAAGAAAATGAAGTCACTAACATATCATATCCATGGCTGCCTAAGGGCTAGCTTAAGGGCCTTCTTTTCCTCTTCTTCTTGCCTATGATCTGCAGGTGTAACATCATTGAATCCAAGTTTATGTATGTTTTACGTTCTGTTGTCTTTTATTTTGTTGCTATTTTGTCTCTTCTGTTGCTCTTATAAATTGAATTATACAATATAATGACATTCAAAGTGTAAAATTGTGTTCTGTTATGGAAAATATTTAAAATATAAAGATAGCAAAACCTGAGGCATTGTGAAACTGTTGAAAATGTCGTCATGACTTCTGTCATAAGCAATTAGGTGACCATGTTCGCAGGACTTTTTGTCCCTTCTGGTCTTACCTTTGAATGCCTACTGATACTTTGAATGACTGTAATATTGATTGTTATTACTGGTGTTCGATAAACTGATTGATTGATTGGATTGGAATCCAGACCTCTTGGTAGACTGTCCACTATATGCTAATCAGTAGACTAAAACATTGCACAATTGTTGTTGGAAGTTGGCAAGTTGCACAACTGTTGTCGTAAGTTGCGTAATACACAATTAGTTGCCTGTTGTCAATATAAATGCATGATGCACAAACTATCAAATTCTAATCAATTAGCTATTTATATATCAGTTTGGGATCTTTAAGAATTTTGCATTGAGAGAGTACTTTCAGCAATGTCATTTCTTTATGAATGCATTGTCTTACAAAACTATGCACAAAACTATCTACGGCTGATTTTCTTGGTCTGTGTTTTGTATTTGTTCTGCAGCAAAATGTTGCTTTGGTATCTAATAAATTCCCTACAACTGAGTTTAACTTTGATATGTGTGTGGAATGGTAGCTGTTGGCTTGTTGTTTCTCTAAGGGTTTCTCTTATGTCTTTCATCCCTCTGAAATCTCATTTGTTTAGGTAAAATTACTCCAATGCAAAATCTCAAATTTCTATAGACATTTATGTAGCTGTGCTCTACTGAAATAACTGTTGGGCCTCTTAAGAAGCACCCTTAGTAATTAGACAAAGGATCCCCTTTAAGTCTGCCTGTGGCAGTCTCTGTTGATTGCACCTATTGCAAAATTATGAAATGAGGAAGTGTAAGAAGGACACACAACCAAATCCTTTAAACACTATGGTATGGGACTCTTTGATAACAGTCCTGACAGGTATCTAAAGACATCTAATGTGGGGTGTGGACTGGTAATAGGTAAGCCATAAACCCCAAGAAGAAAGTGCCAGATATGGAGTTTACAATTAGTACATGGCTAACAGTGTTAAGAACAACCAGTGCCTTGTTCAGGTGAGTATGTTAACACTTTAACTGCTAGAGTATATTAAAAGCCACTAGAGAGTGTAATAAAAGCTACTGGGAAATCTATGCAGATCGTCATTAAAGCGTTAAGAGACTATAAATGTATACTCTGAAATTTATAGCTATTCTGGTGTCTATGGCTTTGCCTGTCACGTGTCTATGGCTTGATGTGAAGCGCTTTTGTGCTGAGGCTTCTCTGCTGATCTATTGATCGGCGTACACCTCTGCTGTGGCCTCATTTATTTCCTGACTCCGTCTTTCCTGAAATTCTCTTACGGCAGGTGATGAAACTCAACAATTAGATCTGGGCAACACTGACACATGTACCACTACCCATCCAATCTATTTAAGGCTCAGTCCACAAAGCTTCTGCACACAGTTCATTGAATGGATGTTACAGCAGTACTAGCACCAATAATTAACTACTAGTGATAAAAGATTGGTTTTTGTGACATCTATTTGGATAAGCACTGGACTACTGTTACTAAAGTTTACTGATTCCTTCTACATATTCTGTGAAAAGGTATAGTTGGTTTTGTTGAATTTAGATAATAAATATGTGAAATACGAATTTTACTGCACTCAAAATTTAAAAATAAAATGGTGAAATTCATTTTTAGCGATTTTGGTGAAATTCAGCAGCTTTAAACAAGTGTTTTACTACAATAACTTAAATTATTAAAGAGTTTAAAATTGTTTACTTATATAAGATATACAATGGAAATTCTGATGTAATGAATGATTTAGCTGAAGAAACGGGTTTTTTCGCATGATATTTGCAATAGAAATCCTCTATTTAAATGATCAATTACGTATTTGTGTTTTGTAAATATTCGTATTCCAAGTACACACATATTTGTATATATGTAACCACTGTGCCTTAGAAAAGCCTCACAGTCAATAAAATTTGCAACTTGGTTTTGTTTTGTTTTGAAATGTGCTGAAAGTGTTTTGACAAAGACCGCATGATTTTGCCATGAACTGTGAAAAGATTTCATCTTTTGTATCATGTGTTCATATTCACACAAAATGTTTAAAAAATATCACTTTAAATCTTCCGTAAAATTTATGTTTGGTGTAGATTATCTAGATTTTGTACATGCAAATGTCATTCTGTATCCGGAAGTTTAACTTTGGGACTTTGAGTGATATTTATATATATGTATATACATTGCTCAATCAAGAGTGTGTATATATACTATATATATATATTGCATGCGTGTGTGATTGTTTCACCTAATTATTTGGACCTATCTACGTGTAACAGCCTTCTCATGTATTTATTATTGAAGCTTCTTGAAGGCCTTCTTCCCAGGTGAGGGTCACATATGTTTGTCTGCCTGAAAATAAATGTATGTATGTTTTTGTATGTTTATATGTATCTGAAAATTTATATAGTGCATGTTAGAACCTTTCAAAGCTGTTTACTTGCATTATTAGTTGCATAAGAACCACAGTGTGTGTGTGCGTGCGTGCGTGACCACACCTTCGTACATACAAAGATTCATGCGTAAATGTGCATTCGTATGTGTGTATTTGTGTGAAAATTTATGTAGCACATTTTGTTAGAAAGGTTTATAAATATGCTTAGGATGCTTTGCGTAGAAGTCATTGCTTTCAGTGGCTTTTGTGCTTTGCTTCTGAGTTTGAGCGGTTGTGTTGTCACTGTTGTCGCTCTGCTTGTGATGTGGCTGTTGTCTTGTTTTGTTGCAGAGTGGCTTTTCCCAGGTGATTTCTATGCCTGTTGTGCATTGAAATGTCTCATTCAAATGGTATCGATCTGAATGATGAGCCGGCTCCTGATTATAACACAGATGAAGAAAGACCTTCAGCCTATGGTGAAGCGTCTCTTCTTATCTGCCTCCACTCCATGGCACAGTTCAGGCTTTGATAGACTATGCATATAATAATTGTATAATCTATCATTCTTCTGGAAATGAATATCATGTCTATACATACTAGATATTCATTGACTAAAACGTTTAGCATCGTGCCAGTTACTTTTAAGGCTTTTTTCTAGTTTCACCATCTGATGTATCAGCTGACAGGAAGATCATGAATAGAAACTACGTCTGCATCAATTCATTGTTTTTGGTTAAACCCTGAGTTCAGTCTTTTAAGTTGTATCATGTATGTACATACAAGAGGCAGGTTTCTGAGTTGAGAGCTGATTACCATGCAGTTGAGCTTAAGAACCAGCTGCTATTTTCATGTTACATAGATATTTTGTGTCTCTGTGAATTTAGTTTTGCTGGAGTTAAAGTAGTGGACCATACTTGTCTGCCGTCAGTTTCATTTATGGATCTCAGGCTTATTTTGGTTTTGCTTAAACTTTGCTTATTTTGAATTTTCCCTTATTCTGAACATGGCTTCTGCTCTAGTGGTGGGTGGAGTTACCATGACAGCCGTTCAAGGTTTAATGATCATAAAAAGGGATGAGGAAAAAGGAAGCATTCCAGCTTGTGGAAACTAAATTGTTGCTGTTAATTGCCTTAATTACCAAGAGACAGGCGTGGATTTGACCCTTAGTGAATTTAACCCTCAGTGGATTTGAATTTAACCCTCAGTGGATTTGAATTTAATCCTCAGTTGCCCAGTCAACCAAATCTTTAACCTGAATAATGGTAATTGTCTTTCTGCCTTTGTGCTTGTACACTTGTCTGTCTGTGCCTGCCCTCTTGTCTTTCATCTGCCTGTCCTCTTGTCTTTCATCTGCCTGCCCTCTTGTCTTTCATCTGCCTGTCCTCTTGTCTTTCATCTGCCTGCCTCCGAGTTCCCCTGGAAGTTGAATTCTGTAACTCAGCATGATCTCTAACGTTCATACATTGTTTCAAATTGACAGAAATGACTCAAATTCACGCAGCTCCCGATTATGAAGAGAACAACGAATATGAAGAACTTAAATCTAATGGTCAGTCTTGTTTTTTCCATACTATTCAGATGTCTTACTTAAAACTGTCGGCTTCTTCTCTTCTCATTTGTGTTTGACTGTAGTTGTTGTAGACTTTGATGCTTGTTCTTACTTAGCACTGACTTTCGACGGATGCTTTTGAGTGTATAAATATTAGTTGCACTGTAGAAGTTGCCAATCAGTGGATCTTTTGCTGCATAGCAGATCCATCGCAAACTTCATTTTGTTTCTGCCTAACCATCTGCATCATTTGTCTCCAATCCAACACATATAGTGTAACACACATATAGCGTAACAGAAGAATAGCACATAATGAAAATGGATTGCTTGGGAATATTAGCCATAACAATAATAATAATAACAAATAACTTCTGTGGTGCTGGTGTCTTACTCATTAGGCATCAACCAATGTAATTGTAATTGTGAGTAGACATTTTATCTAGCACTGCTACAAAAGATAGTAAAAGCCAAGTTGAAAGTAAAAGCCAGGTTGAGAGTAAAAGCCAGGTTGAAAGTCAACGCCAGGTTGAAAGTAAAAGCCAGGTTGAAAGTAAAAGCCAGGTTGAAAGTCAAAGCCAGGTTGAAAGTAAAAGCCAGGTTGAAAGTAAAAGCCAGGTTGAAGAGTGACTAGTGGCAGGGGCAACTGAGTCAGGTTAATCCAGAGAAACAGTCTATTAGAGCTACATGTAATAGGGATGTGATAGTGTTAAGCCTGCTTAGTGTTGCAAAAGCACGGCTATAAACCATGCAGGAAATAGGAGCCCCTTGAGGAAGGTACTTTCTGAATGTTTAGATGGATAAATGCATAAATGACTTGTACAAATGCAGATGTGATTTCTGAAGACAGATAATTGCCTATTTGCAAATACATTACTGCACTTATTCTTAAAATGAACTTAAGCATCATTTAGGTTGGAGAGAAGAGCCATTGAGAGATGCATAGAGAGTGCTACAGTTACTTTTGAGGTCTCACAAATTATTATTATTAAAGTAGTTTTATATAGAGCCCCTTCAAGATTGCCCACTCAGGAGCACTCCCAGCCCAACCACGGTCGACCAACACAGTTTTGATGACAGTAAGAAACAGGGTGAAATGACCAATCAGTATTTGGCGCAGCTTGGTACGGAACCCATGCCAGGTCATGGGGGCAGCCACAGAGAAGGCAGGGCGCTGCCATATGGCTGTCCGCACGTGGGGAACAATAAGTTCAGCTTGCGCAGGTGAGCGTAGAGAGCAACGGCGCTGCAAGCATGAGGTGGGACAGCAGAGCTCCTGCAAATGTTAGGCTGTGGTTTGTAATAAACACAACAATCAGACCAGTCTAGTTGTGAGCCATGCAGTGGAAAGATTCTTAGTTTGCTAAAGAAATGCTCAGTAGAATGCCTGTCTGACTCACTTGACAATGGTCACATGTGGCTCTTGTCAATGAGTTGGGTTTTTTACAGGTCCAGTCAACTGAAGGACAACACCTGAGGTCGTACCAGGCAGAGCAAGTGGAGAGAAAGGATGACATCAGCCAATTGTACCCTAGGCCCCATAGGTGGGTGGGTCTGTGGGAGGGTGGTTTCTTCTGCTATTTAGTGGTACCTAATGGACCAGGATCAAAGTTGTTTACCTTTGATTGCTAAAATAGCTATGACTGAAGAGCAGCAGTCTGACCTGCATTTTAGGATTGTGTGAGTTAGCCTAAGTACTGCTTTTAATATAGGACCACTACCAATCAAACAGTTTAAATGTAAAGGTACACGTTTTTATGGCCTCGATCCTGCTCATTTTTCAATGAATTGTGATGATCAGTGAGATCCTTCACCACCCCTGCCAAAAGATATCTCAAAGTATTTATGGACCATAGGCTACTTTAACAATCCACAGTAAACAGAAATGAACCTCTATGTCTCTGTCTCTCTTCCTGTGTCTCTCCCCTCTGCCTCCCTCTTGCCAACCTGCTGCCCCTCCCCTTTCCCTCCCCTAGTGGACTGCTCTTCTGGACATTGGCTTGATTAAGGGATGGTTTTTTGCTTCCTATTGACAGTTGGTCAGATGACCATGATGTTTACTCAGTGTTACACAGGAAGCCTTGAATCATCTCATAAATTGTCCATTATTTATTATTATTAGATGCATTTGAGTTCAATTGTCATTCCAACCAGGAAACAAAGATCATTTTAGATAAATTTCAGTGGCTCTAATAAACATGACTTCAGATGCAAGCAAACACTGACTGTTCTTACTACCTGCCCTCGTATGCTGAGGCTGAGAAAATGTGAAGTTGCTAACACTGAAATCTCATTGATAAGGGACTGCTCTTCTTCCAATCCTTTTACTCCTTCCATCTTCTTCCTCCTATTCCTTCTGCTCTTTCTCTTCCTTATTTTACTTTTCATCATTCTTATAATTCTTCTCCTGATCCTTATCCTTTTCCTCCTCGTCCTCCTCATCCTATTCGTCCCCCTACCTACTCCACCCCTCCTCTTTCTGCACTTCCTTTGTCCTTGTCCCACTCTTCCTTCTCCTTATACTTCTCTTTCTCCTCCTTCGTCATAATCGTTGAACATCAAGCAGTGCCTAGCTTCAGAATGGCTCTCCTGATCACCTCAGTTGTTGGAGTGTTCTTATCTGTAACACCGGTGGAAGCGCCATTTCCAGCTGGCATCGTCTGGTGCTTTGGCCGCAGTGGCTGTCATTAGAAGGACTGTGTATTTACAATCGATGGGTTCGTCCCTGCGGTCGTTGGTGTTGTGTTTCATCATCTGTCGAAGAGATTGCATTGAACGTTTAACCGGACACAACAGTTGACGTCATAGGAGTAAAGGTGTCAGTCTCTTGAGACTCTTGTCTGGCAACAGCAGGCACTTGCGTCACCTGAATGCCGAAGTACATCAGTTGTCTGGTAGTAAAGCACAGTTACTGTGGCCAGTAGCCAGACATTATTGTGGCCTTCTTCAAATGGTTAGACCAAACCATTGGTGTCTTGCTATAGGCAAAAGTGAATGTGCTTTGGCACAAGGCATTTACATCTGTTGGCTTACTCTAGCTACATTAATTCTGACTCGATTGACTTTTGACAACCACTATATGGGAAATACACAAGCATTAAATGGATGGCAGTTCTAGCTGCATAAAGCAAGGTTGTGTATAGCGATCTGGCAGAGCAATTGTGCTTTTTCTACTAAAGCAGATGTTGTATGTTTGAGTGGAGTTCAAGTTTTGTCATTCGTTTGAGGCAAAACATAATTATTCCAAACACTTCATCTGTTGACGATTAGCCAAGCAGTAAAGCCATAATTGATACTTGAATGAAGAGAAATCTGTTTTACATTAGGACTGGGATTTAAAATGCTTCATATTGGGGTTAATTAACGGGCTGCTCTTTTTCGAACTACCTTTGCTTCTGCCAAATGTTGTCTCTCTGTCTCTGTCCCTTGTCACTTAAAAAGTTAAAGCGAGAGGGAGACTTTGTTTTCAGTGTTTGTTTTGAATGCCAAACTAGAGAGATGAAGAATTTTCCAGCTAAGGAGTTGACCGCTTCATTTACTTGACCTCATCGTGTGACAACTGGCAATCAGAACGTATGTAGGTGTGTATGTAAGACATACCCCTGAAGCCAGACACTTGGATGGATGCATACATACCTACAATACATGCATATATACAATTAAACATGCACATGTGTGCAATGTATACACTACAATACAATACATAATTCAGTGGTGTCTGATGTTACAAGACATGAATTTCATGATGAAGACACACGTGAAACTGAATCTGTTGCTCTGACTGTCTCTTGCAGGAGTGCATTCGTCTGATAATGGAAAGCTTCCATCGTACAACGACTCTTATAAACCGGTTGCCAATGGTTACGACAACGTGGCTAACTCTATCAGCAAAGAATCCATGGAAAAGCAAGTTGCTAACGGCAACGGCAAGTCAGGGCCAAGTTCAACAACGGTCGAGAAGGAAAAGGAGAAGACTGAGACGCAAAAGATGGTTTCAATATCACAACTGGTAAGATGCACAAAGACATTTTGGCCAAATGTTTGTTTTGCTTGTCAATCCTAAGTTTTGCCCAAGGCAGTCTCTCCGATCCTTACTGTGCAAATGCTAGTCAATAGCGTTGTTGTAATGCTGCAGTGTATAATGGCTTTACATGTACTTTGAGGAAACTAATGTTGTAGATAAGCCAAGCTGTATATATGTATGTACCAAGCACTTAATATAGTGCAACACCAACAGCTACCCACATTCCTACATAATACTTACATACATATTAAGTACTTGCATACATGGAAGTACTTTATGCTTAATAAAATTTATGCATAATAGTACTACTGCGGGTACTAATAATAGCCAATCTGTTGTTATGTTTACACTTTGTCTGAAATCTGAAAAGATCCTTTGGTCTCCAGGTCTCGTTTGCAGGAAGTTTAGCTTGCAAATTTTTCATTACCAGGATGATTTACACCGGAATTTAGGCCATATAACTTTCACACTGGACATGATTAACATGTGTAAACCAAAGTGCGGTTAGCAGTTGGATTATTAAAGGATATACTTACTTAATTACTTACTTATTATGTCCTCAAAGAACTGCTCCTCATCAAGGAAAAGAGTGAATGATATTATTAAACCAAAGATATTAAAAGCTGTCAAACAATGTGGCTTAAAACGTTGCTTATAGGTACATAGGATATCTGAGATGTCCAGTATGACGGCAGCTCTTTCACCTTTGCATCATTTCTGTGCAGTTGCTTGGAAACCACTGATTGATTGTAGTTTTGTGTTGTTGAGTCAGAGTTACATTAGAAGAGGTGTGATTACTGTGATTGCAATCTGACACCTTGTAAGCAGCACATTTTATAACCTCCTGATGATCTTTTAGGATCTACGTATTGTTAAGATGTTTAGAACACTCTGATTGTGTTTGATTGTTAGTTTCGCTTTGCGGACAAGTACGATGTGCTGTTGATGGTGATTGGGTCTGTGTGCGCCTGTGCCCATGGCGTCGCTCTGCCGTGTATGATTATCGTCTTTGGCTCAATGACGGAGTCTTTCGTGAGCAGTGCACGCGATACAGCTTCCAATGTCACCAGCGTGTAAGCTTCTCTTTGTCATCATATCTCGTTTGATCGATCCGTTTGCACTGATGTGCAAACACTGTCTGTGGCTGCCACGCTAAAAATACCTACAACACACATTTAAGACAATTAACGTCATAATTGACTTGCACCCAAGCCAACTCGGCTAAAGTAATTACTGGGAAGATCTGACGGTAAAGGAGAGGACTGGCCAGCCATCTGCCTTCATTGGCTTAGACTAGAAATTTGAAGTAGCTAATACTTCATACCCATGGCTGCATTTCAGATTGACTGAAGAGAGAGGTCACTCTTCTTCTTCTTCTTCATCATGTCACCATCATCATCTCCTCATCACTATTTCACTATGTAATTTGTATGTGTATGGCAGCTGCTGTTTTATTGCCTCATTGTTCTCTTTGGAATCTGTGCGTTTGAAGTGTGAACGGCTGAAGGGTTTGTTAAAGAACTGGTTGATCGTCTGAAATAAAGTCATACACCTTCATAGTTTTTCTTTCGTTTCTATCTTGTCTTTCTGTTTTTCTTAGAGTGATCTCCATGGATCAGCTGATGGAGGAAATACAAAGGGCATCCATTTACTACGCCTGTAAGCCAATCTCCTCATTCGTCTCTATATTCGCTTGTAAATGTGTAGTTATTTCTAATCAATTGCTCTGTGATGATAATATAATAAATGTTATTTATAATAAATCACCCATTAATGTTGGAGATTTAAGTGAATAGAACTAGGTTAATTATTAATAGAGACAGGTTCTTTTATTCCTCTGTAAGGTTCTTCAGAATTGTTATATAGAGAACGCTGTCAAAAATAACAGTAGAAGAAATAACAATATGATGTCTTTATGGGCTAATCTTCTGTATGGTTGACGTGATTATGGCTTGATTGTGGTACAACATTGGTTGGGCCGCCTTGTACATTAAACACCGGCCCTATACAACAAGTACAGTTATGTGATAGAAGGTACTGATTACAATTAAGAATTGGCGACTGTGTTGTGAGATATGGTAGCTGATTGGTTAAAGTGCTCGCCTTGCAATCAAAGGATATGGGTTTGAGCCTTCCCTGATATGGTTACCGTTTAGGGACCTTGACCTTTAATAGGAAGTCCTTCATTCACAATTGCTCAGCACCAGTGATTGATACTTGACAGAATTAAGTTCTGCTTTTCTGTTGTATTGAACCGCGAATGCTGTGTGTGACTTTATCGTGTAGGCATTGGATGTGGTGTTCTTGTGGTCGCCTATGTGCAAGTGGCTGCTTGGCTGACGACTTCACACCGTCAATCGCATCGAGTACGAAATGCTCTTCTGCAAGCAGTTCTTCGCCAGGAAATTGGATGGTTTGATACACATGATGCCGGAGAACTAGGATCACGTCTCTCTGAGTAAATAAAAAAAACTCTGGACATTCATTGTTCTATGTGATGTATTATAAACAGGATAGTATTCTATTGTAAAGAGGACACTATTCTGCTGTAAATTGGACACTATTCTATTGTAAAAAGGAGACTTTATTCTATTGTAAACAGGACACTGTTCTATTGTAAACAGGACACTGTTCAGTTGTAAACTTGAGACTTGTATGGTAAACAGGACACTGTTATATTGTAAACAGGACACTTCTATTGTAAACAGGACACTGTTCTATTGTAAACAGGGCACTAATGTAAACAGGACATTATATTATAAACGGGACACTATTATATTGTAAACAGGAGACTTTCTATTGTAGACAGGACACTATTCTGTTGTAAACAGGAGACTTCTATTTTAAACAGGACACTTCTATTGTAAACAGGAGACTGTTCTATTGTAAAACAGGACACTATTCTATAGTAAACAGTTTTCTATAGTAAACAGTTCGAGCACTGCTCTGGTTGCTGTCGCACCAGGTCATAGCAAGAACATGTATGCGTAATTTTTTTAAATGATTCCTTTATGTAGCTCAGGTGGGAGCTCTAGAGATGTAGGAGAGAGGAACAGTGTTTCGAGGTGATCAGTCTGTAGGAAGGAGAGTTTGAAGATGAGGTGGAGGAGTATGGTTTAATTGGACACTGGGTCAGTTGGCAATCTGCTCATTCATTCATTCATTCATTCTGGAAATTTATATAGCGCTTCTTCAAGAGACGCTCCCAGCCCAGCCACAGCTAAACAGATAGGACTTGAGTTGTCGTAAGAAAACAGGTGAATTATTCCGGGAAAGCAGCGTAAGGAGATTGGAAGGCCATTCCAGGTGGATGGGCCAACAATAGAGAAGGCTCGGCGTTGCCTGACTGCGGAGCGGGCCTGAGGGACCAATAGCTAAGTCTGAAATCGGGCGACAGAGTTCAGACAGGTAGGATGGGGCGCTACCGGAGAGACACCGCCAAACTAGTGCTGCTGTCTGCTGTGGAGTATTAGGGAAATAACATCTTTACACAGCAGCAGTTGTAAGCCTGTACATAGATTTTAGTATGTTTGTACATGTACTGGTCTTAAATGGACAGTAAGGACAGTGGATTTCATTGAATTTGATGATATTACGTGAGGTTTGAGATATCTTTTTAACTGTTTGATTGGTAGTGGAGCAGTAGGAGTGATTGCTGTTTGTTGTTTACTCCAGTGACGTGAACAAGATTCAGGAGGGCATTGGAGACAAGATCAGCAACTTCCTGCAGTGGTTCTCTACATTCATCGCTGGAATCATCATTGGTTTTGTCAAAGGATGGAAACTGGCGCTTGTCATTCTCTCTGTCAGTCCTCTGCTGGCCATCGCAGGAGGAATGATGACCTACGTTAGCTCTCCTCCATTTTCTCATCTATTTTCTTTGTTGCTGTTCTTGTTACGTGTCCAAGAGGGGTACATGAGGGTCTGGTGATTAGCCAGATTAACTGTCAACCGAGAGTTCAGGGTGAAATCTCCACATGGGCAGAAATTTGTTTTGCTGGTTGGCTATGTTATCTGAAAAAACGTTATCCAATGACGACCTTTGACCTGTTTCAGAACAAAACTGAATACTTACTGTTTATATCATCTGCCTACGTCAAGCTACTTTTTGCAGATTTGCAATGTTTTATATTAAAACATTGCAGATTTGCAATGTTTTTTAAGAGCTCCCAGTCCAACCAGGGTTGGACTGGGAGTGCTCCTGAGTAGATAACCTTGAAGGGGCGCTATATAAGACCTCTGTAATAAATAAATAAATTGCATCCAACTTCAACAAAATCACTTTTTACACCCGTTTTGACACTTGACATGACTTCAACGAAGACTAGCCATCCCAGACAAATGCTATCCCTAATATTTGCAATCCCGAGGGATTACATGTACCTCAGGTAATAAATGATAATAATGAGTTTTGTAATTTAACGATTACAGGTTCTAGTGCTTCTCCGTTGTGATCTAGCGCTTTAATGCTGTCACCCAGGGGTTAAAGTGGGTGGGAACGGCGTTCCCACTGCTCTCGAAATTCCTTGCTTGCGTTCCCACTGCTCACGCATGCGTTCCAATGAAGCTCTTCTTTGGCGTTCCCACTGCTCACCCAAACCATTTTATCCACTGCTGTCACCTTTCGCAGGGGTTTATCCCTGCTGCAACTTGACAAGGTTTAGCCAACCCAGACACTTAACAATTCTCCACAGCTAGTTTAAATCCCGAGGGATAACATCTACCTTGGGGGAAAATGAAGATAATTCATGCACGAGACATACCATGTAACTGTCTGCAACGTAAGAAATGTTCTGAGATAATACATATTCTGATATAGAACGGTCAAGACATGGATACCAAAACTATTTGACCTTTAGACAACGACCTCATTATGACAGTGTCTTGTTTGAAGTTGGGTTTTGTAATGGCGTGCAAAAGATAATTAGGGGCTGGCATTTGGCGTATATTCTTTTCTATCTATCGAGACAAAACTTTTCAAATTGCGTGTAAATTGTCCTCCCAATTTATTGAGCTTTTAAATCATATTCTTAAAGTTTTTTCATTTTATTGTATGCTGTTTATATTATCTTTATCTATTTTAATTGAAGTTTTTAGATTTCAAACTACTATAAGCCAAAGTCAGTAAGTAAATAGCCATTTTTATGTTGATTGGCAGTAAAAAAATTGATCAATTGACTAGTAATTCTATCCACATAAAAACAGGAATATGATGACCCAGTTCCATGTAATTAAAGAAGGGTTTGGTGACCCAGTTCCATATGATTAAAACAAAGCTGTTTGTTCAGTGTTGATAAATTTAACAAAGGGTGCATTGATACATTTAAAACTCATAGTATTGACCCTGTTGAAAGACATTAAGGCAAGGATATATTATGCTGAGCATGACCTAGAACAATGGACTGGAATTAAAACAATGATTTGGTATCGCTTTCTCCAACTGTATTATCATCTCATGAATATTAATGAGCAGACGATGTTTGATTTATTTCAGTTGATAACAAATACAACGAACAAAGAACTGACGGCCTATGCAAAAGCAGGATCAGTGGCTGAAGAGGTTCTTGGTGCCATCCGAACTGTCTTTGCTTACGGAGGACAGGAAAAGGAATGCAACAGGTTGTCAAACCCACCACCTCCTTCTAACCACATGCATGCACGCACGCACGCATGCACGCACGCACGCACGCGCACACACACACACACACACACACACACATGTTGTGTAGCTATGTTTCTATGTGTGTATAGTTGTTGAATGTTAAAATGTAAGGTCATGTGAAGTGGTGATAACTTTGGACTGTAGTCTGTTGTGGCAGAGATTGTCTTCCTTCAGAGGGCCTCAGTAGAGAATTGTAGAAAAAAGACTGGGAGGTTAGACTTTGATCCATGTGGAGTTTTGGTGTGAAATGAACACTTAACTATGGGGTCCTAAGAAAGACTGGGAGAGTTGAACCCCCAATCCTCCGACAATTCTCACCCTGAAGGAAGGGCCTAATCTAATCTCATGACTTCTATAGTAGCATTGTCCAGTGGATTAGATTTGACTGTGGTTTCACTTGAAGCGATCATCGGTTGATCGATAGTAGTTGTCGTCGGTAGTCACTTTATTGATCACCAAAAGCTTACAAATATACAGACAATCAAGTTAACATGAACAGGGAGAATTCAAAATGAATTGGATGGGAGTCATCCAAATCATGCTTTGTGCTTTAGGATTACAGTCCTAGCCATTAGATTAATGAGGCTATCATAACACTGGTCAACAAATAAAAAAATTTTTCTCGTTGCCAAGGATATTTGAACAATTTTTTGGTATTTTGGGGTCGCTGAATTCAAAAATGGAAGTGGTTTCTTCGAATTGGCTCTAGTTCTTGAGATAACGGACCCCCCCCCCAATACAGAACTAAATATTTTGATTTTGTGTTTTGTAGCAAATTTCCCTGACAAATTTTTTGTTTTGACGTGACTTTTCTGTTCTTTCCCGTCTGTGCCGGTTCGGCCGGCCAGTGGCGATGCTTTTGTCGACCAGATGGTCTCCCCCCCATCGCCGGTTGCCTCCACGGGTGTATAAGACGTTCATCGCCTTCACATCCGACCCTTGAGCCGGACAGCATCGCGTCCGTGTGTTTGTCTCCTTGTATGTGTGTTTGTATGCTTCTTTGTATGTGGGTGTATGTGTCTTTGTATGTGTGCGTATGTGTCTTTGTATGTGTCTTTGTATGTGTGTGTATAACTGTATATGTCTCCCTGTATGTGTGCATATATTTACTTGTTTGGCTCGGATTATGTCTTGATGTTGGTTGCTGTCCCTCTGTACTCTGTGAACGGTCCGGACACCCTGTCCGGACCATTTCCAGACACTGCTACCTACCGCCACTACGGACACTTCGAATGCTATATAAGCTGGAATCTTTGATGGCCCTCAGATTCGTAAACTTATCATGGATTCTGATTTCACAAAATGTATGAATGGTCCTGAAGCTACAATTTTACACAAAGGGGAAAGAAAAAATATAACAGTAATAATGACGTTAGATGATAAATGAAATAATAGAAACAGACCCTAACTGTACAGCATCCTACCCAGGAAACCTCGTCAGGTAAGGGAGTCAAATCTAGGGAGAATCAGATTGTGGGAACGAGGGCGCAAATCATACCCGGTCTTTAGAACGGGAGGTAGAAGGTCATGGAGGAGGTGACTAGGGTTTTTGAGAATGTTATTAAAGAGATCACGATCAGCTTTTTTGCAGAGTTCCTCAAATGTAGGAAGGGAAGGAGGGAGGTAGCCAAGACGAACCAACTTACGAATAATTGCGCCCAAATGATCAAGTTCCTGCTTGTTGGCAAAGCCTAGACGTACCTGGGAACAGTATAGCATGCGGTTGACAGTGGTAGCCCGCATCATGTCATGAAGCCTGGGGCCCGAGAGCCCATGAGAAATCAAGATACGATGAGCGTAAAGGGATTGTTTAGCCTTTGTGCTTAGTTTTTGGATATAAGGAGAGAATCAAACTTATCGGTTATTTCAATTCCTAAAATTTTTAATGAAGAGACCCTTGAGATTCCGCATATAGGTGGTGGATAGGATTTAAGGATCGTCTTGAGCTTGGTGAAGATAATGTCACTGGATTTAGAATGGTTAAGATGAAGATTGCATCTCTGGGCCCAGGTATTTATGTGATCAAGTTCTGCAACAGTGGTGGAGATATTAGAAACCAGTGTGAGAAGATAGCCGTCATCTGCATATTTGAAGATGCGATTAAAGTGGAAGAGAGGTTTTAAGCCAGACATGGCTACAACAAACTTGGTGTATGATACTTGCATTAATTCTGGCCAGGGACGATGTGATACCATGGAACTTAGTGCAATGGCTGCGATTACTTAGGAGGGAAAGGATCCAATTATGAATATTGATGGGGATGGGTAAGAGGGCAAGTTGGTCGGCCAGGAAAGAGTGTCTGACAGTGTCAAAAGCCTTATGAAAGTCTAAAAATCGTGATTTTTATCAATCAGCTTACCATGTTTAAATGTTATCAGACCGGACAATGCCATTATGTATTTTATGTGTGCACTTTGGTACAAAATTTGAGACAATTTCAATGCGATTTGTTACTGTGCTCCGTTTAACCATTAAATTCTCATAATTAGTCGAATAACTCAAAAACTAGAGCCAATCTAGCAAAACCGACTCCATTTTCGGAATCAGCACCACAGGTGTACCCTAAAATCGCTCTAATATAATCGGCAATAAAATCATTGTTGACCAGTGTAATGTATAATAATCACATTGGAGTGTATTTGTATATGAATGTACAAATGAAACGTGCATGTACTTACAGTGGAACACACATCCAAGAGGAAGACCTATGCAACACACACTATGGGCTCAAGTTTATGTGCAAAAGCAACGCACCTGCAGATCACTGAGTGAGGCGCCTGGAAATCTCTGAGTGAGGCGCCTGGAAATCTCTTGATTGAGGCACCTGGAAATCTCTTGATTGAGGCGCCTGGAAATCTCTGAGTAAGGCGCCTGCAAAGCTCTTGAGTGAGGCGCCTGCAAATCTCTGAGTAAGGCTCCTGCAAATCTCTGAGTGAGGCGCCTGGAAATCTCTGAGTAAGGCGCCTGGAAATCTCTTGATTGAGGCGCCTGGAAATCTCTGAGTAAGGCGCCTGGAAATCTCTTGATTGAGGCGCCTGGAAATCTCTGAGTAAGGCGCCTGCAAAGCTCTTGAGTGAGGCGCCTGCAAATCTCTGAGTAAGGCTCCTGCAAATCTCTGAGTGAGGCGCCTGGAAATCTCTGAGTAAGGCGCCTGGAAATCTCTTGATTGAGGCGCCTGGAAATCTCTGAGTAAGGCGCCTGGAAATCTCTTGATTGAGGTGCCTGGAAATCTCTGAGTAAGGCGCCTGCAAAGCTCTTGAGTGAGGCGCCTGCAAATCTCTGAGTAAGGCTCCTGCAAATCTCTGAGTGAGGCGCCTGCAAATCTCTGAGTAAGGCGCCTGGAAATCTCTTGAGTGAGGCGCCTGCAAATCTCTGAGTAAGGCGCCTGCAAAGCTCTTGAGTGAGGCGCCTGCAAATCTCTGAGTAAGGCTCCTGCAAATCTCTGAGTAAGGCGCCTGGAAATCTCTGAGTGAGGCGCCTGGAAATCTCTGAGTGAGGCGCCTGGAAATCTCTGAGTAAGGCACCTGGAAATCTCTTGATTGAGGCGCCTGGAAATCTCTGAGTAAGGCGCCTGCAAAGCTCTTGAGTGAGGCGCCTGGAAATCTCTGAGTAAGGCTCCTGCAAATCTCTGAGTGAGGCGCCTGCAAATCTCTTGATTGAGGCGCCTGGAAATCTCTGAGTAAGGCGCCTGGAAATCTCTGAGTAAGGCGCCTGCAAATCTCTGAGAGATGCGCCTGCAAATCTCTGAGAGATGCGCCTGCAAATCTCTGAGTAAGGCGCCTGCAAATCCCTGAGTGAGGCGCCTGCAAATCTCTGAGTAAGGCGCCTGCAAATCCCTGAGTGAGGCGCCTGCAAATCTCTGAGTAAGGCGCCTGCAAATCCCTGAGTGAGGCGCCTGCAAATCTCTGAGTGAGGCACCTGCAAATCCCTGAGTGAGGCGCCTGCAAATCTCTGAGGGGTGCCTGCAAATCTCTGAGTGAGGCGACTGCAAGTCGTCACATACAGCAGAGTGCAATGATTGCTGATCCAGTTGACTAGAGACTGGAATGAAAAGCTCTTCAGTGTATGCCTGGGTGGTTTTGTCTCAACAGGATGATATTGAATGTTACTTTTTAAGCAGTGGGAATCTATTGTAGATTTTGGGACTTCTTGCAATTTGTTATCTAATGTTAAAATTTTAATGTGTTATAGATACAATAAGAATTTGTTGGAAGCCAAGCAATTTGGAATTCGCAAAGGCCTTTTCACTGGAGCGGGTATGGGTGCAACATTCTTCTTCATCTTTGGAACGTACGCTCTGGCCTTCTGGTACGGAGGCAAATTGATCATGGAGGAGAATCCGCCATATAACGTTGGAGTGATGCTCATCGTAAGTCTTGTCTTGTAGTAGAAGTGGACAAATTGTTTACTTAGTGGAAATGCTGAAACCAGGTTCATGGTGCAGTTGTATATGAACTTCGTATGCAGTATTTATGACAGCACTGGCGCTTTCACTTGTTTCTCTGTCTCTCAGTTGCCTTTGTTGCCTTTGTATTGTCTTTGACAGCTGGTGAGTCTGTCTGTCTGTCTCTCTTTCTCTTTCTGTCTGTGTCTGTCTTTCTTTCTTTCTTCCTGTCTTTCTCTGTCTCTGTCTTTCTTTCTGTCTCTGTCTCTCTCTCTGTATCTTAATTAGGGGTCCACCGGAAAGACATTTTCCACCGGAAAACCGAATCCGAGTATTTGGATGTACTACTTGCCGGATCCGGAAATGAACCGGAAACGAACCGGGTACCATTTGTTCCATATGCGAAGCTTCACATTTTCATGTAATAAGAAATATCGACATAAATTTGTGTACTTGTAAGTCTTGTAATAAGTGACTAATACATTTTGAATTGTAGTCATTTCTGTGCAGTTGTGAAGTTTTCTGTGTCATTGTTTTAAGGTTCAACATTTATAATTTTATATATGTAAGTTTACTGAATAAGTTTTAAAAAAAAAATTTTTTTTAAAGGAAACAAACAACTATTTGCGTCTACAATATTTTCAGAGGCGAATACTTCCAGAAACGGGAGTTTCGGCCGAGGTAAATGTCCGAGGCGATTTCCGGTGGACCCCTAATCTTAATTGTCTCCCTGTATATGTTCATTCTGCCCAGTTACTTGTGTCATTTTGTTATCAATTGAAAACGTGCCTGTGTCTCACATTTCTTATCCAGCATCGGCTGTCTGTCTGTCTTAATGAATGATCTTCTAGATACTGACCTGATCAAGACTTGGTTTTGATGTGCCACTGGTTGCTGCTTTAGACACTGGCATGATAGAAGTTACTACTTGATAATAATGACCTTATTAACCTTGTCTTTGTGATTGCCTTTCCTTTCCTTTTCTTTTGTTGACTTTGTATTGTCTTTGACAGCTGGTGAGTCATGGTTGTGTTACGTTGTAGGTGTTCTTTTGTGTCGTCATTGGTGCATTTGCTCTTGGAAATGCAGCACCCAACCTTCAGAACGTCGGTGTAGCAAGAGGCGCTGCCTTCATGATCTGGGATCTCATTGACAGGGTAAGAATGGTTGATGCGTGTAAGTGGCATCAATGTATTTTCCTTTTTTATAATATTTGATGCATGTATTCAAGCAGTGTTTATCTTACCTGGTAAGTACATGCAACGTGATGCACGTTATTTGTTAACACAACCCTGTTGATTCTTCAACGATCTATTTTGTTAGATTTTTCATATCCAATGTCCATTTCAATGGACAACTGACCAGTTTCGGTTTTTTGACATGGACCATGATCCCCTCAGATACAAATATTGAAACTGTAGACTGGGATTCAATCAACCATCAGAATTGTAATTTCTTACTGTAATCAGAGATTTATATAGCACCTCTTAAAGAAAGACTCGTCAGAGGCGCTTGATGAACCATCGTCTAAATTGACAATCTTAATAATATGGTTTTGGAGAATGCATTGAAGTTGTCTCTGAATAAATGTCATATATTTTTATTTTTTATTTTTTATTCCGGATATTTCTATAGCGCCTCTCGAAGTCAACTACTACTCAGAGGCGCTCCCGACTACAGCATTTGATACTGTGCCGGAATTTTCACGCCGAAGCGCCACGAGCAATTGCGAGTGAAGGACTTGCCCAAGGTCCGTACGCAGCGGCTAGAGTGGGATTCGAACCTGCAACCCTCCGGTCACAAGGCGCCGAACTTACCACTGAGCCACCACGCCCCACAATGCTTTATATATGCTTTAATTCATATATATGCTTTAATTCACCTCTGAACTATTGTAAGGACATTACTGTGTGATGTGGTGGTGTAGAAGTATGTTCGGTGTCTTGTAACCGGAGGGTTGCAGGTTTGAATCTACCTCAAGCCACTGTGTAATGTCTTTGGACAAGTTGCTCACCTACATTTGCCCAGTGCTCGTGAATAGGCTGGTGCCTGCGCTTTGTCTTTGAGTGGTGCTTTAGAAGTTTGGAGATTAAAATTACAATTATTAAGTTTAACTTCTGTTCCATTTAATTCAGTTTCCACTAACAGTAGATGTGAACCATCATCAATAGATATAATTTGTTCACTAACCACTGTACCAGATTGAATTGGTAGAAATTATCACCCAGCAATTCATTATATTATTGGTGTTGGTGAGTGACAATATTTCCACTTGGAATTTCTCTAACAGCATTTAGTTATTTTTGACTGTAAAGTCTTAATTGTTTTCAGAAATCTCTGATCGACAGCAGTTCAGATGAAGGCATTCGACCAACTGAATTGACTGGCAACATTGAACTGAAGGACGTTTTCTTTCGTTATCCATCACGTGATGAAGTTCCTGTAAGTTCTGAGAGACTCCATTCGGAAAGTAGCTGGAATGATTATTTCATTATTATTATTTATCTAATTGACAAAGTATGAATTGATGGTGCTAAGCATTTGTGGGCGAACGACTTGCTCTAGGTCCCTTCATAGTAACCGTGTCAGAGGTGGGTATAACCTGTAGCCTCGACATTACAGGACGAGAGCTCTAACCAATCGGCCACTCTCCTATGGCAACGGATTGGCATGAGCGTTGACAATGTGCGTAATATTGGTTTATTTACTGGTTTGCAAATGAGGTACTAAAAGAGGAAGAATCCCACAAAGCCGGTGATAGTGAATTCCACAGAGTACAATTGAAGAAGAGTTATTCTTTTTATTGCTGACAGGAGGTGGTGATGTCATTAGAAAAAAAAACATTTTGCTTCAAGGCACGTTCAGTGTGGCTTACCACCAGACAGTTTTGCATGATCTCTCTGCAAGGTCATGTTACTGTCTGGCTTTAGGTCATAGTGACCGTGTGGCTCAGTGGACAAAGTAATTATCAATGAGCTGAGTCTGGCTAAATTTGTTTCCTTAGTGGCTTCTGTAAAAACTGTTAGAGATAAACATGTTGCTCTGGTTATGAAAATGTTTGACTGAAGATTAAGACTTCTACACAAGTGGTTCTAATGACAAATTTTGGCCATATTATACAATTTTAAAGAAAATTTTGAAGTCTGATCAGAATTTTTATGCAAAAGCTGTAGATTTAGTTAATAGTTGAACCTCGAAACACGCCCAAAAAGAAGCTTTTAAGATGAATTTAGTGATAATTTGTTTTCAAGACTAAGATGAACCCGGAGAATTTGGCTTTCATGTCTGTACGCTGTGTAGTCCATAGTGATGCTGAAGCAGGCATGAACCCAGTTTTCAACTAGTTAGTTGGTGAGTTATTAGCGGAGAAAGAAACAGATGTGTGATGTTACACTCTGTGATGTTAAATGACACACATGTTTATTATGCTATGCAACAGATCCTGAACGGATTGAGCCTGACGATAGCGAAAGGTCAGACGGTCGCTTTGGTCGGATCCAGTGGTTGTGGTAAGAGCACGGTCGTTCAACTCGTCCAGCGATTCTATGATCCTCTAGGTGGCGCCGTCATGATCGACGGCCAAGACATCCGACAGCTGAACATCAAGTGGTTGAGACAACACATCGGCGTTGTCAGCCAAGAACCGATTCTCTTTGCCACGACAATCATGGAAAACATTCGCTACGGCAGAGACGGAGTAACGGATGCAGAAATAGAAAAGGCAGCAAGGGAGGCGAATGCACACAACTTCATCAGCAAACTTCCACTGGTAAGAACACAGTGAAAAGTTTCTTCAATATCGCTGTTGTTGGTAGAGATGTTGCTGAACAGTGGAATAAATGAGAAGTAATTGAAAGAAGGGTTTAATCAATGAACAGTTAATTTACCTGACTAAGGTTGTTGTTGCTTGTTTAGTTAATGAGCATTAGTGTCACTATTTGTGTGTGTGTGTGTGTGTGTGTGTGTATGCGTGTGTGTGTGTGTGTGTGTGTGTGTGTGTGTGTGTGTGTGTGTGTGTGTGTGTGTGTGTGTGTGTGTGTGTGTGTGTGTGTGTGTGTGTGTGTGTGTGTGTGTGTGTGTGTGTGTGTGTGTGTGTGTGTGTGTGTGTGTGTGTGTGTGTGTGTAGGTGTGTGTGTGTGTGTGTATGTGTGTATGTGTGTATGTGTGTATGTGTGTATGTGTGTTTGTGTGTATTTATGCCTGTCTGTCTTTATATCTGTATGACACAGAATCAGACTGGTTTGAGTGCTTGCCCTGTCAGCACTCTGTGTGGGTTCTAGCCTTCCCTAAAACTGGTATGATGTAGGGACCTTGAGGAAATACTTTGTACACAATTGCTAACTGGTCTTCACTTGGTTCTACTATTTTCTCCTGATACTTCAAAGTCTTTGTTTATTATAAACACACGATGAAGACGTTTGTATCTGAGGTGCAACAACAGTTTGTATGAACAACTTTTCCAAAGCTATTGCATTGAGTCTGCTTAGCAGGTTCGAGTTGTCAATCGTTGGATTACAGACCCAGCGCACTACTGAACAGACCAAGTGATGTGTCTAACACATGTAGACCACCTTTCTGTGCACAGGGGTCTCTTATGGGGCAAGGGGGACTGTTGTAGGGCAAGGGGGCTGTTGTGGGGCAAGGAGCTTTGTGGGCTTTGGGTTTCATGGGTCTTTGTTTCGAGTTCTATGTCGTTTGACGTTTCGATTTGCAAAATGATTTGACTTTTGGAATTTGGAAGCATTTGTGAGAGCAATTGTGTGTTTTTGGTTAGAAATATGGGACGTTGGTTGGAGAGCGTGGAGCTCAGTTGAGTGGAGGACAGAAGCAGAGGATAGCAATTGCAAGGGCCTTGGTTCGCGATCCAAGGATTTTGCTTCTCGACGAAGCCACGTCAGCCCTTGACATGGAATCAGAGGCCACTGTCCAGTCAGCTCTTGACAAGGTAACCATGGCCATTTTGTATGCGCCTTTTGTTCAATTTCACTTGTTTTTCAGCATGATAAATTATTGTTAATCAGTGATGAAATGGAGAATAAAGGAATATGATCTTTTAAAGAAAATGCCTTATAATTTATGCCAAGGACTGTTTTACTTAAGATACTGTGTGGATGGCCACAAGAAATGAAAAATATAAATTATATGCCAAAGTTACATTGATGGATGAATGCTAGGCCTCTTACTCTTACATATACACTGTGTCCACGATAAAGTAGAACACTAGACTTTGTGAAATATCTTGGTCAATTGTAGTATTATAGGTACTAAATTTGGTGCACATGAACTTCAATCTATTCTATCCATACCCTGTAAATTTTATGACAATTGATGCAACGGTTACGAGGATATACCCTTTTGAAATTGGGTGGTTCAGAAACCAAGTTACCGAACAGTAAAACGCATAGAATTTTTCTGGCTACCGCAGGGGATAGATAGGCTGTTGTTTATAAGCGTCATTTTCGGAAACAGTTACACTACGAGACCTGTTTTACGTAACAGTAGTTGGTTGTAAAGAAATGGTTTTCAGCGCAGAGGACAAGATTTTAATCAAGGAGTTGATTAAAATCCATACCCCTTCGCCATACTCCATCACCTCATCTTGCGCCATACCCCTTCGTCTCTCTCAACTCCTTGATTAAAATCTTGTCCTCTGCATGCGCTGAAAACCATTTCTTTACAACCAACTACTGTTACGTAAAACAGGTCTCGTAGCCTAACTGTTTCCGAAAATGACGCTTATAAACAACAGCCTATAACAACAGCTTATAAACAACAGCCTATGCGGTAGCCAGAAAAATTACGTAATTCTATGCGTTTTACTGTTCGGTAACTTGGTTTCTGAACCACCCAATTTCAAAAGGGTATATCCTCGTAACCGTTGCATCAATTGTCATAAAATCTGCAGGATATGGATAGATTAGACTGAAGTTCATGTGCACCAAATTTAGTACCTATAATACTACAATTGACCAAGATATTTCACAAAGTCTAGTGTTCTACTTTATCGTGGACACAGTGTATTGTTTGCTTAAGTTTGCTGATGTGTTGTTGTAACTGTTGGTGATCGGTGAAGTTGTGTATGATTCAGTTCGTGTGTTTTTAATGGACCAAGTGATCGATGCATGTTGTGTATCGTGGTTGTCTCAGGCTCGCCACGGAAGAACAACGATTGTTGTTGCTCATCGGTTGTCAACGATAAAAACAGCGGATCTCATTTATGGTCTGAGGGACGGAGTGGTTCATGAGTCTGGTACTCATGCAGAACTGATGGCTCTCGGAGGAATCTACCACCAACTGGTCACCAACCAGGTACATTATTCATCACATAAAGTGTGATGATGATGATGATGATGATAGTGATGATGGTGGTGGTGATGATGATGATGATGATGATAATGGTGATGATGATGATAGCAGTGATATTGCCATAAGTGCATCAAAAGTGTTGACAGTGTTGATGATTCTTAGTTTATTCTTTTGCAGAATCATTAAGATCCAGTCCAAATGCGTCGTTATCTCTCAACCTAAACATGATCCACTGTAACAGCTTCTCTGTTTCCTTTTCTCTCTGGTTTTCTTCTGGCAACCAGATCTTTTTCTTCATGAGCTTTCTATGGACAACTGATCTAACTTGACACAGGACTCGTAAATAAGCCGCGACCCTGCGTCTAGCTTTTTAGCAGCGTGTCACAAATTTGAGTTTAATGATATGGATTTTCTAATTTCAGCAAATGATTGAAGAAGAAGAAGGGACATTTGCATCCGGTCAGTTGCGTTTTCTTTTGATTATGCTTTTGGCTTGCAGTGGCCTTAACGCTTAATCTTGAGCATTAATCTCTATCTTGCAGTGGCCTTAACACTTATCATCAGCATTAACATCCATCCATTTTTATTAACTTCCAACTGTGCAGAGTTTAGTGTGCTTGGTGTTACTAACTTTTTATAAGAAGGAAATTGCGTGGATTGTTAGTTGTAGTGGCCTTGATGCTTATTCATCAGCATTAATCTATTGTCTTTGGGTTTCAACTGATTGCATTGTTAACCTGATTAATTTCTCTTTCACGACTTTTGGAGAATTACGTTACGTGGCTGTTGGTCTATTTTCAGATACCAAATGGTTTAGAAAGAGACACAGAGACAGAGACAGAGAGACAGAGAGAGACAGAGACAGAGAGAGACAGAGAGAGACAGAGAGAGAGAGAGAGACAGGGACAGGGATAGGGAGAGTGGGTGTGTGGGTGTGTGGGAGAGACAGAGATGTATTTTTCTTATGTGTTGTTGCTACTTTGTGTCCGCTGCTTTCTCACTTCAGAAGCGGAATTGGCCAATGAACAGGAGGAAATAACAACAGGTAGACAGACAGACTTGCAGACAGAGATGCAGACAGACAGACAGACAGACATGCAGACAGACAGACAGACAGTTGCTGTCTGTAGATTCATCAGTTTCGGTTTTTGTTTGTTGACTAGTATTTGTTTCCTACTTGTTAATTCACAGATGACAAATAACGATTTGCAGGTTGTGTTAAATAGATTTAGCATGTTTGATTTTGTTGTTTCTTTGCGTGGTACGTCATTTAACATATTTCCATAAGTTGCTTTTTGCATAAGGATATTTAATTATAGAATTTGCTGTTTTTGTGCATGCTTCTTGGTTTTTCTGTTTTGGTTTTGGTTTAACTTATTCTGTTTCTAGTTTATTCTGTTTTCATTCTCATTTCTTTATGTCGCAATATATTATAGCTCTATCTTTTTCTCTATGGGCTTGGTTTAATTTTAATTGTGTGTCTAGTTTATTTTGTTTATATTTGTTAAATTAAGAAATTAATTTCAAACTTATGATGATTACTGGTATAATCAAGTATGTTAATTTGCTTATGGCTTATTATTTTGTTATTATTATTATTGTTATACATTATACGTTCTGCTTCAATGGTCTTGCTATAAACCCAGATATGTCTGAGGCAATCACGTTTGGCTCACGCCAGCGACTGCGCACTTTCCCTTCTCATTCTAGTGTTGACCTTTCTGGCACTGTTGTTCCAATATCAAAGACTATCAAAACACTTGGGATCACTTTGGACAGTAATCTCACATTCCAATCCCACATAACAAACTAGGGATCAACCGGGTAGACATTTTCCACGAGTACCGAATCCGAGTGTTTGGATGTACTATTTGCCGGATCCGGAAACGAACCGGGTACCGTACCATTTGTTCCATATGCGAAGCTTCACATTTTCATGTAATAAAAAATTATCGAAATTAATTTGTGTACTTGTAATAACTGACTGATACATTTTGAATTTTAGTCATTTCTGTGCAGTTGTGAAGTTTCCTAAAATTGCATTATATTCAATAAATTGACATAATTTCAAGAAAATGGAATTGAATTCAATGGATGTGTAATTGTTTTAAGGCTGAACATTTATATACGTAAGTTTATTGAATAAATTTTTTTAAAATTTGCAACTATTTGCGTCTACAGTATTTGCTGAGGTGAATAGTTCCGGAAACGGGAGATTCGGCCGAGGCAAATGTCCGAGGCGATTTCCGGTTATTCCCTACAACAATCCTTTGCAAATCTTGTTATGGCACATAAGGTCTGCTGTTACCAAAGACATGTCACAGACCATAGCCTATTCTCTTGTCTGCTCTCACCTTGATTATGCCAACTCTGTGTTTGCAGGCATGTCAGATCTTCAAGTCAACAGGCTTCAACGCATCCAAAATTCTCTTGCTCGCGTGGTGTTGCATGCATCTTCCCGTTCAAACTCATTAACTCTGTTCCATCAGCTGCATTGGCTTTCTGTAGAATTCAGAATTAGATTTAAACTGGCCTGTATGACCTATAAAACCCTCACAATGTGCACTCCTACCTACCTTCAACCGTTGCCCTCTCATTACACCCTTCCACACAGTCCGTGGTCTTTGGTTATGGGTCTTTTGGTTGAACCTAGATGCAGCACTGCATTTCATGTTGCAACCCCCAAGGAATAGAATCGACTACAAATGTTTATCCGTTGCTCGACTTCTTCTTTCAAGAAACGCCTCAGAACTCACTACTTCTCACTGGCTTTCAAACATCTGGATATCTAATTGCTCTTCATCTGGCAACTGACTAACCGCACCTCAGATTCGCATTTCTGTGTGATTTTGCACGTGTTAAAAAAGTTCGTAATAAATAAATAAATAAATAATATTATTATTAGCTAGAATATTATTTAAGATGGATATGGGTGTCGATGTAATTTTAATATGCTATAACTTATGTTAGAACGTGAAGTGATAACATGTTAATATGAACATAAACATAACATGTTGTTATCACTTTGAGACTATTTTGCATTCTCATTTTTCTCATTTCTCTCAGTGGCTGTTTTTGTTGTTGTTAACTGAATGGTTTCTCACAGAGTTGATTTTTCTGGTAGCTGGTGGGTTAGGGCACTTGCCTTGTAAAACATGGACAACATTGGTTCGAGCGTCTCAGGACTGAGATGGTTACTGTGTAGAGACATTGAGCAAGACATTCACTCACAATTGCTCATCACCCTCAATTGATGTTTGGTCATTAGATATTGGTGCTTAAGATATGCATAATAATAATAATGCAGGTCTTTTCCAGCGTTTGTCAGTAACTATCCAGCACTTGTCAGTAACTATTCAGCGCTTCAATGCAGCAGCTTTTCGTGGCTCTTTTGTGCAGTCAGATCTTGCTTGCCTAGGGATAAGCTGTTCCAGAAAACCACCTATCTTTCTCCGGACATTAGTTTTGACAGCCTGAGGCATTAATGCTACCTTGGGTATAAGAATTATAATAATGATAATAATAAGATCCAGAAGATCATGTTTTTGTTAAGCTTGACTTTGTAACTACTTTAAAACAGTTTATGATGCGATGTCATGCTTTAGGCTGCGTTTAAAACCATCCCAGAGCTATACAGTTTTGTCCATCAGGCCAATTAGACTGCGTCTGTTCTCAGTTGTTTGGTTAGTTTTCAATTTCGTGACAAATGGGTCCTCAACAAGAAGGTCATCTTGGACCATCACTTTTTGCCTGAAGAGGGGCTTTTAACAGTAAATTTCTCTTGGCAAATGCACCCAGGACTTGGTTGAGATTGTAAAAATTCTAAACACTTGAATTTAGTCTGTTATTGTTGAAAGGTTACAACTGTTTCAGACCTTTACAGACGTACAACAACTGGGATTGAGATGGTATTTGGTGTTTTAAGTGAGTTATGTGTCTGCATTTTTAGGAGCACATAAATTGCAGCGTGGGATGTCGGTTGGAGACAGCAGAGCCAGCCTCCGACGGACTACGTCTGATGTTGATGAGGTGCCACAGGTAGAAGATGTTGCTGGCAAGAAAGAGGTAACTGGCAGTTATGATAGAGGTGATGATGGAAGAGGTATGGCCTTGGTGGAGGTGATGGTGGAAGAGGTATTGGCCTTGGTGGAGGAGGTGGTGAAAGAGGTATTGGCCTTGGTGAAGGAGGTGGTGAAAGAGGTAGTGGCCTTGGTGGAGGTTATGGTGGAAGACGTGTTGTCCCTGGTGGAGGTGATGGTGGCAGAAGTATTGACCTTACTAGTTTTACATTTTGGAAAATAATACTTTACAAGGTGATTGTTTTGCTGTTTAATGTCTTATTAAGATCACCTAAAAAGTAATCTCAAAGTGCATTATCCATTCATTCATTCATACATTCAAGGATTTATATAGCGCCCCTTCAAGGGAACTACTCGGAGGCGCTCCCGACACCAGCACGTAAATATTGTAAAGTAAATATTGAACCGTCCTAACTATGTTAATTTTCTGATTGCTAGGTATACACAGGAGTTTCTTTGGAGTATGTGCTCTGCCTTGTACGCTTTTTTACCAAATTGTCTCATTGTAGTATAATTATTCAAGGAGAAGTCTGATTTACTGAGTTCACGTTCGATTGTTTGTATGACAGGAGGAGAAGTTGGATGACGTTCCATTGTCTCGTATAATGAAATTGAATCGTCCTGAATGGTACATCATCTTCATTGGTTGTATCGCTGCCACCATCCAAGGCGGCGTTCAGCCTGTCTTTGCCATCATCTTCAGCGAACTGCTCGGGGTGAGTTACGTGCCGCGTTTTGATGTGTCAAGAGGCAGGGAAACGTTCGTGATTTAGATTTTAATGGAAAAATAGTAAATTTGCTTTGTTTTCTGGTGACTACAGCTGTCTTTCTCAGAATTCATAGTTGTGATCCAAAATAAAGGAATCTCTTCTCTGACTTTTAAGAACAGCTGTGTCGCCAGTTTAGAGTTGGGATTAATGGCAAAATCTTGCAGTTCATTTATTCGTGCCAGCAACAAAAAGTTAAACGGGCAATCGGGCCTTTCAGGTCGCTGGCCCACGTGCCTGGAACAGTATTCTTGCGCCTAGTCAGGAAGTCAAAAACCTTTATGTATTTAGAAACAGTTTAAAATGTACTTGTTACGTAACTCGAGCATCAGCATTTGTGCTGACAGTAGACAGTGTGTATAAGGCATCCTATCCTAGAAGTAGCTTGCTATAGAAATTGTCATAATTACATTTTATATTTTCCCTATTTCGAAGACTTTGGGTTTTTACTTTATCAGTTCCTTAGCCTGAGAATTGAAGATGTGTTTTTTGCATTGCCTACTCAAAAACAAAGCATTTGTAAGTGTGAGACATGGTTGACTTCACCTGTGGTAAAGTAATTGAAAGCCAAGGCTAATTCCTTAGGATAAATGGTTTGACAAATGTCAACGTGACACTATCTTGGGATTCGATTGCTAAGCTGAATGATGAAAGGCCTTCATGGTCTGCCACATATAAAACCCCAAAGTGTGTTAGTGGATGATTGTGTTGGATGATTCTTTGGTTGTTTCTTTCCTTCTCCGATGAACAATCTACTGACTGACTGCTTCGTTATCTTGTGATGTCTCTGATTTGCTTAACAGCTGTTGCTTTCGTTGAAGTCATTGACTACATTTGTAATGAAAACAGATTTTTGGAATTCTTGATCAAGATGAAATGAGAAGGAAAATTCTGTTGTACTCAATGATGTTCCTACTCATCGGAGGCGTTGCTGCCATCTCCATGTTCTTGCAGGTGAGTTAATGAATAGGATGTTATTTCTAACATCTATTATTCCTAGGTGAGTTGATATACAAGATTTTGTTATTCCCCTCTATTTGAGTTTACAGGTGGGTCGATATACCAGATTTTGTTTCTTCTGTCTCTGTACTTCCCAGGTGGGTTAATGCAGGTGGTTATATTTCTAATATCTCTATGTTTCCTGGCAGTTGAGGCACTTTGTTTTCACAACAGAGTGGTTCTTATGATTTCTTGCGAGACTGTTACATGTAGACTGTTTGGAAGTGTAACAAAAGTTCTTTGTTTGTAATAGAACTAGATGAATGCCCGTCCTACGAAGGTAACATAAGAAACCAGGGATAGACACCTTTAGAACGCAGCTTGAGTGACTTCTTGATATTTGAATAGATTGGAAGACAACAGAAAGCAACAGGACACTCTGTGTATCGTTACCCCGCCGCCTAGCGAATAACACTGCTACTAATACCGCACCCTGCGCAATATGCCTGGCAAAATACTGCTGAGTCGTAATAATATAATAATACTTACAACTGTTAAACACATGAATATATATATATATATATATATATATTGTATTAAATTATTGCCTGTCCTAAGATGGTTTGAAAAGAATTTTAAAATCTGTTGCTATGTAACAAACCATGGATAGACACCTATGCATAACAAAACGTTGACTTCATGACATTTCTTCTATCATATTATTAATTTGGTAAGAATGATTGCTCAATGGGTATTTTATGTATCATTATTCTTTGCACAAATTAATTTTAAAGGATATTTTGTACCTGGAATTTGAGGCTCTGAGTTTGGAATGAACAAGAAGGTGTAGTAGAATCAGTTTGGAACATACAAACTTAATCAGTATTTAAAGCTGAATGTTTGCAGTAATAAAGAGGATTAACTTTTGGTCTTAATGACAGAATGGCCGATAACATTTCTGGAATAAATTTTGATACATTTACTGCATGAGAGGCGCTTTATAAATGTTTAGATACAATTCAATACAAAACAATGATTATTATTCATACAAGACATGAAATGTTGGACGTGTAGTTCTTGATCCCCATGAAATATTAAACGTTATCTACAGCGCGTTTATCGTATTCCATATGGGATGTCTATGAGTCATCACTGCGAAGAAACATTGTATCACGATCCTGTGGACCTAACTTGTTGCAGTTCCATATGAATAGAAATTTAATTACATGTTGTTAAATTTCTGGTTATTTATTTGGACAGTCTCTGATCTTTTGTATGATGATGATGATGATAGTGCTGATGGTTCTGCATTGGTTGTCTTCTTATTGATTGTGCAGAGCACCTTGTTTGCACTTTCGGGAGAAACACTGACGATGAGAATGCGGCAGATGACGTTCAAAGCACTCCTACGACAGGTCAGTTGCCCCTACAGAAAGTGTTAAAATTCTTTGGCTTTCTTCTTCGTTGCCAGTGTATCGATGTGGGGTAGTCAACAATGTGTGAATGAGTGGGTACTAGTATTTGGGTATGTATGTATATATATATATATATATATATATGGGTATGTATGTATATATATATATATATATATGTAATTGTGTGTGTACATGTGTTTGTATGTTATGTGTGTTTGTTTGTTCTTATATATGTAGATGTGTATTTGTGTAAGTGCTGCTGTATGTGTATATTTGCCTGGGCATTTCTACAGTACCGTCTATAAACATGGCATAAATAATATTGTAGTTCAGTAAGAATGAATAGTTTGCAGGTGAGTGATGCTGGAATTACAAGCACAGATGTTGTTGTATGTATATATGAGGACAATTAAAATAGCGCATTTTAAGTGTACACCTGACAGAAGCGTTTTTTTAAATGTTGATGCTTTCCACATTGATTGTTGACAGGATGTCAGTTACTTTGATGATCATGACAACAGCGTTGGAGCAATGACAACACGTTTGGCGACAGATGCCTCAGCCATTCAGGGGGTCAGTTGTTTCACTGATTTACCTCATCAACTGTTGTTAGGTCTGTCGGTGGGCACTCAGGGGCCCAAGTACCCCACCAGAACAATCTTCTGAATGTTTCATTATATTTTGATATCTCTGATTTGCTTAACTGATGCAGCAGTGAAGGATTTACACTTCCTGTGGCTGCAGGTGTTGGGGGGGGGGGGGGGTAGATGAATGGTAATACTCTTGCATGAAGAACATAAGATCTTGAAAGATGTGGTTCAATACCCGCAAGCTCCCCTCTAGGTCAGGATGACAAGATTTGTTGTCAGTACAGTCTTGATAATTGTACCATCATGTTTCAATGTAACTTACTGTGGTGAGCTTGTCAATAAACACGAATATATATTGGTAATTTGATAGTGGCACTTAATAAATGCATAATAATAAATAAATTTCTGCCGAAGCTTTCGAGTATCTCATTGTATGTATTTCTGATTTGTATGTGTTTGATTTAGGCAACTGGCATTCGACTTGGAATGATGTTCCAGAGCCTGGCCAGCATTGGAACTGGAATCATTATCGGATTCGTCTACTGCTGGCAGTTGGCGCTCTTCATCATTGGATTCATGCCTTTCATTCTCATCGCAGGAATGCTCCAGATGAAGATTGCAAAGGGATTCTCTGGAAAGAATAACGCTGCACTTGAAGAAGCAGGAAAGGTACTTAAAAGTCACTTAATTATTTTGTTTTGTTTTGCAGATTTATGTGGAACCAAGTTCCATTGCACCAGACATATTGATGGCAGTTGTTATTAATAATTAATTCTAAATTAGCAACTTCAATAATGCCTCTATCTGATTGTAATTATAATCTGACATATGTGAAGTGACACTTTAAGAATAAACTCCTCAGTGGCACTCCCGACCCAAACCAGTGAAATCACTGTCAAATAATACAGACTTGAGGCACATGGCATAAGTGATGACACATGAAAACTAAGCCTTTGTAATCAGGTCAACATCCAGGAGTTCAGTCTACCAAGACATAGAGACAGCTTGTTGTGAATAAGCATTATGAAACAGACAAGTCTTAAGTAGAGAACAAAAGTTGTGTGTTATGGTGTATTGTAGTCCCTCCATGAGAGATATTGCTTATAAGTTGAGTGCTTCACCAATTAGCCAGTATTTCACAGTTTTAAACTTATTTATGATTGACAAATTTACATAAGTTTAGTTTTACTGAGTTATCTGAATTTAGAATGAAATGGCAGTTTGTAGAGTTCAGAATGAAAGGCCCGAGCAGAAAAGACTAAAGTAGCTGAGAGTCTGTTGATACTGATGAGGTTTAGAATAGGCAGACTGCGAGAGAAAGTATGCTTAGACCACTGAGAATCTGTTGATACTGATGAGGTTTAGAATAGGCAGACTGTGAGAGAAAGTATGCTTAGACCACTGAGAGTCTGTTGATACTGATGAGGTTTAGGATAGGCAGACTGTGAGAGAAAGTATGCTTAGACCACTGAGAGTCTGTTGATACTGATGAGGTTTAGGATAGGCAGACTGTGAGAGAAAGTATGCTTAGACCACTGAGAGTCTGTTGATACTGAGGAGGTTTAGGATAGGCAGACTGAGAGGAAGTATGCTTAGACCACTGAGAGTCTGTTGATACTGATGAGGTTTAGGATAGGCAGACTGTGAGAGAAAGTATGCTTAGACCACTGAGAGTCTGTTGATACTGATGAGGTTTAGGATAGGCAGACTGTGAGAGAAAGTATGCTTAGACCACTGAGAGTCTGTTGATACTGATGAGGTTTAGGATAGGCAGACTGTGAGAGGAAGTATGCTTAGACCACTGAGAGTCTGTTGATACTGATGAGGTTTAGGATAGGCAGACTGTGAGAGAAAGTATGCTTAGACCACTGAGAGTCTGTTGATACTGATGAGGTTTAGGATAGGCAGACTGTGAGAGAAAGTATGCTTAGACCACTGAGAGTCTGTTGATACTGATGAGGTTTAGGATAGGCAGACTGTGAGAGAAAGTATGCTTAGACCACTGAGAGTCTGTTGATACTGATGAGGTTTAGGATAGGCAGACTGTGAGAGAAAGTATGCTTAGACCACTGAGAGTCTGTTGATACTGATGAGGTTTAGGATAGGCAGACTGTGAGAGGAAGTATGCTTAGACCACTGAGAGTCTGTTGATACTGATGAGGTTTAGGATAGGCAGACTGTGAGAGAAAGTATGCTTAGACCACTGAGAGTCTGTTGATACTGAGGAGGTTTAGGATAGGCAGACTGTGAGAGAAAGTATGCTTAGACCACTGAGAGTCTGTTGATACTGATGAGGTTTAGGATAGGCAGACTGTGAGAGAAAGTATGCTTAGACCACTGAACCTCAGGTCTGCGTTATGTGGAACTGAGTTCTTGGAGGTTTCAAAAGCACATCGAATAGTTGTTGAAATATGATACTGATGAGGTTTAGGATAGGCAGACTGTGAGAGAAAGTATGCTTAGACCACTGAACCTCAGGTCTGCGTTATGTGGAACTGAGTTCTTGGAGGTTTCAAAAGCACATCGAATAGTTGTTGAAATATGGTCTGGAAATGTCCATTTATTTACCTGAGTTTCATAATTTCACATGTTTTGAACAGCTGGCAACAGAAGCAATTTCAAACATGCGAACTGTGGCATCTTTAACAAAAGAACCAAAGTTTCTGGCCGACTACGAGAGATTAACAAGCGTTCCATACAGGCAAGGCACTAATCGTTCTAAGTAGCTCTAAAATTGCATTAATTCAAATGACAAGTTAATTAGCATGAGTAACATAATCATATTTTATAATCTAAAATAATTTATCATGTTACTAGGTTCAGATTTAGTTCGTCATGTAGTAAAAGGATGATGTAAAATGACAGTAATGAAGAATGCAGTGTTTCAACTGGTTTATAGTTGGCCTATTAAAAAGCTTGTCGTTTGTTAAATAATTTTTTAATCACAATTAGTGAGTGGGTTGATGTGTTTCGATGACTGCCTTGCAGCATCCATAGCCAGCAAAAGCCTTGGACCTATAGGAAGGCCACTCCAGGCAGCTGTTCCAACCACTGAACCGTTTGTATCTTTACATCTGGACACTTGATATTCCACCTTTTAAATATGCACAAGTGTAGCATATGTCAGGCTAAGTGGTATGAAAATTAATTACGTGTTTTCATGTTTAAGTTTTTTGTAAAGAAGCAACCTGTTGACCCCAGGTCATAGAGTGGAAGGTTCTGTAGTCAGGAAAGCCTTGAAGAGGTCATGAACTCAATGAGTTGACCTTTTTTGGGGTGGAACTCTGGTGATGTAGAGCCATGCAGTAATTGAACAATTATCGTGAATGACCTTAGAACTATCCTTCATTTTTAGTCCGTCATTTGTTGATGTTTGGATTTGTAGGCAGAATCTGGTGAAGTCACACGTCTACGGAATAACTTTTTCATTTACTCAGAGTCTCATCTTCTTCGCTTATGCGGCCATCTTCACCTTCGGCGCTTTTCTCATCAAGAAACAACTCGTCACTTATGAGAACATGTTCAAGTATGTTGCCACTGCAATTGCCGACTTTCTTATGAATCTATTTCAGGTTTATCCTAGTTTGACCGAGTTAGATTTTCAGCTCTTTGCAGTTGTCTGGATGGACAACATTGGACATAGGTCTAGTGCCATCGATTGATGCTTGGCGCATTATTTTAATTCATTCCTCAATTCATTTAGAGCCTTTGTAGAGTGTGAATGTTGTAGGGTGTTTCATTTATTCATTCATTCATTCAATCTTTCAGTTGGAGCAGATGATCAGTGTGGGCATTGTATTGTAGGGTGTTCTCAGCGATTATCTTTGGTGCAATGGCTGTTGGTCAGGCAAGTCAGTTTGCTCCTGACTATGGGAAAGCCAAGTCATCTGCAGCACGAATCTTCAATCTGCTCGACAAGAAACCACTGATTGACAGCTACTCACCTGATGGAGAACAACCTGTAAGCAGTTCTCTATGCCATCATTCAACTGTTGATGGGAATCCAGTGGTTGAGCTCCATGTGTGCTCATGGTCTACCACTGGTGACTCTTCTAGTTCAGTGTGTTACTATGTTATTGCTAACTGATGTAATCTTAGTTCTTAATGAATGTTTACCTCATATATGCCATCACAGAGAGCGCCTCTGAGTAGTCTTGCTCTTTAATGGCCTATGCCCGCTCAGATTCATATTTTACTCACTTTGCTGTTTTGTTAATTTTGTCAAAGACAGCTGAAGAACATTTAAGCCATCTTAAGACGCTCCTCTAGCTTAGATCTGTTAGATTGCTATGTTTATTTCCCTTGTGAGACTATGTCATATCTCATATCCTATGAGACTATTTCCCTTGTGAGACTATGATTTGTCAATCATAAATAAGTCTTGAAAAGCACTTTACAAACACCCAGATACATACATACATACATACATACATACATACATACATACATGCTTGTATATATACAAATATACATACATACATACAGTGGCTGCCCTCACTGCTGCTTTCTCTCACTTCACCTTCTCCACTGTTGTTCATGACCTCAGTGCAGTGATATTTCAGTTCTAAGAATAATTCCCAATTTTACTTCTAATTCAGTTCAGAAGATTCAATTTCAGTTCTTATTCTATTCCCATTCTGAAAATAATTCCTATTTCAGTTCTAATTCCAGTTCTGAAATAATTTCCGTTCTAATTCCAGTTCTGAAATAATTTCAGTTCTAATTCCAGTTCTGCAATAATTTCAGTTCTGATTCCTGTTCTGAAGTAGTATTATTTATAATTAAATCTCTGCTATTATTATTATTATTATTATTATTATTATTATTATTATTATTATTTTTTTTTTCCCCGAGGTACATATGATCCCTCGGGAGTTCAAAAATTAGGGGGGCATTGTTCTGGAATGGCTAGTCTTCGCAGATGGTTTTATCAGTGCAAAAGGTGCCAACGTGGTGGCTCAGTGGTAAGTTCGGCGCCTTGTGACCGGAGGGTTGCAGGTTCGAATCCCACTCTAGCCGCTGCGTACGGACCTTGGGCAAGTCCTTCACTCGCAATTGCTCGTGGCGCTTCGGCGTGAAAATACCGGCACAGTATCAAATGCTGTAGTCGAGAGCGCCTCTGAGTAGTAGTTGACTTCGAGAGGCGCTATAGAAATATGCGGAATAAATAAAAATTAAAAAAAAGCGACAGCATTGAAGCGTTGTATCGCTATAGATAAGCGCTGATAAAGAAATGTAGTCTCTCTGCTGTCTCCTGATATTTGGGCCAGGCGATAGCTGAGGAGGTTGACCAGTGCGAGGCCTTCCTGGTTTATTGGACCCAGAGTTTCAAAGGCCAAAGGCACAAAGCAATATGATGACAAAATGGCAGTATTTTTAGATGTTTTTCTATCAGCTGCTATTTCGGCAGCAGCACCCGCAACCTCAGCTGATCTGGTGCGGTATGATTCTGCCAGGGTGTCAATAACAGTGGCGTCCCAGGCAAGGCATTTACCACCCTCCCATGGGATAAGAGTTACACCATCAGGACGTCTCCCATCAGACCTGACAAGTCCAGTTGGCTCCTTTGTTGCTGGAAAGCCAGCTTTGGTGAGGCCACGCCAAATGATGTCATTTAGTAGCGCGGGTCATCTAAATAGCCAAGAGTGAGGGAAGATGACAATTCGGAAAGAACTGGCTGGAGTGGGACGCAGAAGAGCAATGGGCCCAGAGGATCTCCCTGCTGGGGCCCACCTGAGACTGGAGACTAAAATTGCCATATTTCAAATTAGATGGTCCAGAATATGCTAGGTGACAAAAAGGTGCTAGTTCAGGCAAGATTGCATAGGTTGAAGAAAGCATACGATCCCTTAAAAGGCAATTGAAGGCGTTGGAAAAGTCAAGTTTAACCAGGACTGATCCCTCTTTCATGTCACTAAGGAAGCGCCTGGCAGCGTGAGCTGCCGCCTCACATCCACCGGGCACACCCACACCCACCTGCCTGGGAGACAGATAGGCTGTGACTCTTGGGACAGCAAGGGCGTTGGCACATTTTGAAGCTAATCTGCGCCAATAGTATCCGATCACAATCGGACGTAGACCCCCAGTGCTCTTGCATAGGGCAAACAGGGTACCCCCAAAAAGAGTGGCACGAACTTCATTTGGACAATTTCCTGCCAGAAGAAGGTTGATCAGGGCTGTTATTGCAGCAATCAATTCAGGGCCAGTTTCCGCACAGTTAACCAGTTCCAGAATGTGTTGGGGGCGAAGACCGTCGGGGTCCCCTGAGGAGCCTGCAGGGAAAGTCCGGATACAAGCAAGTACTTCTGCCTCCGTAGCTTGAAAAGGGGCATGAGTACTAGGTTTAGGTATGGATGGGCGGTCAGCAGGAGGAGTAGGGTGCTTCAAGCGTAGTTCTTCCAGTGTATCTACATTAATTGGGACAGGCTTGTCGTCAGAGCACAGGATTCTTGCTGCTGCCCTAATGTTCCCATCTTCCAGCTTAGATGAGACTGCTTCAGCAATAATGCTTGTTCATTGCTTAGCCTGGACCTAACCCCAGCAGAAGATGTTTGGCTGTTCTGGGGAGCGAATAGTTATTATTATTATTATTATTATTATTATTATTATTATTATTATTATTATTATTATAATTGAGCAAGAACTTTTCTTCTATAGCTTTAATAAAAATTTACTGTGTGATTGTATGCAACACAACCACTTACATAAAATCTATTAATAGATCAGCTTATATCTATAGCCTAGGTAACTGTAGGCCTATGTATAATCAGTGTATATTATATAATATAGGATAGTGTATGGCTGTATGCAACGCACACAGTAGGTCAGTGAAACACGGTAATTTATTAGCATTTATTAGTTTTCTGCGCCCAGCTTCAAAATTTTGGAACCCCGGATGCACGGACCCACACAATCAGAATTGCTGCTTGTGAGGCTGGTGCTGACAGAACGTCTTCAACTACAGAAGCAATCTTGCTGTAGGATTCATGTCTGATTACAGATCATGCATCCCAAAGAAACCACAGCCGAAGATTACCAATCTTTGTGGCTCTCAGACGCATGACGGACCTCACTTATACAAATTGCGTTTCCGCAAAAATTATAATGTAATAATTTCCGTTCTGGAAATAATTCCTATTTCTATTCCTATTTCAGTTCTCTGTAGCGTATTTCAGTTCTAGTTCTATTCTCGTTCTCAAAATAATTCCCAATTTCCGTTCTTATTCTCGTTAACGGAAATTGATCATTTTACTTCTAATTCCTATTTCCGTTAACGAAAATATCACTGCCTCAGTGTCACCTTGGATGAAGAGCTCACCTTTGCTCTCCACATCAATCACCTCAGCCGTGATTGCTCCTATCAACTGCGCCAGCTGCGTACTGTCGCTCGCTCGCTTACTCCCTCTGCTAAATCCACACTTATCCACTCCTTTTTCACATCTAGACTTGATTACTGTTGTTCACTTTATGCTGGTCTCCCTGCTAGCCGTCTGAGGTGCTTGGATCGGGCCCTACGCTCCACAGCCCTCCTTATCGGTCGCATACCCAAATTTGGTCATGTCTCGAGCTACATGCTTGATGTTCTCCACTGACTTCCTCTTCAGCAGCATATTACTTATAGGCTGGCTGCCCTAGTCTGGCGCTGCTTGCTTGACCTTGCTCCGCTCTATCTCCGCGAGCTTTGCCGCCCCGTACTCGGCACGCGGGACTCTCGATCCCTTCGCTCGTCTGAGCAGGGCCTGCTCTCTGTTCCTTTTGCCTGTAACCACTACCAGGCAGCATCGCGCTTTCTCGGTGGTGGGCCCTCTAACCTGGAATAGTCTTCCCTTATCGCACCGCTTGCTTCCCAGAACCTCTTCGACTACGTTCTTTTCTCACCTGAAGACCGCTCTATTCAGCCGTGCTGGAGTCGGGAGCACCTCTGCGTAGCACTCCTTGAAGAGGCGCTATATAAATGTCCGGAATGAATGAATGAATACATAGAAATTGTATAAATAAATTAAATAAGTAGAAAAAACATGTGTTAGAGTTCACTAAGAACATGAAATTCTTCTGAGTGCAAATGAACCTTGACTTTGTAAAAAGTTTCCACTAAGGGATTTTTGCACACTTGTAGAACCCAGCCAATTGAGTCCCATACAAGGCCCACAGTTGCTGCCACGATGTTCAGCTCAAGATTGTGGCAGTTCTACATTGCTTGAGTCTTGTTTTTTTTAATTTGCAACATAATCCCTCATTTCTACATTTTCCCTGTTAATGTAGTGATTCCATCTTTTCATAAAGGAACATTTAAGAAAAGATCACCACCTCAAAGAAACCTTTCAGCATTGGTCCCAACCCAACACCAGTTCGCCATCAAACAAGATAGTTTTAACTTTGAAGCCTTTAAATGCATGAAGGCTCAACATTTCTTAAGTTGTTGGTAACTCCGTCCAAAGTGACGGTTCAACCCCAACTATTTTTACACAGTGCTGCGTAGTGGAGGTTTGAAACTCAGAATAAGCAAATTACCATGTGTAAGAATAAGTGAAGAGGTCTGAAACCTTGATGAGGAAACACAATTACAGAATATCTTGGGTGAAATGAATTTGATGCAGAATGAGTTTTGCACAATTATCAAAACTTGTAGTGAAATTCTTGTGTGAAAAGACAGTCAGTAGAGTTCATTCTGCATAGAACTAGGTGTATGTCTAAACGTCTAGAAATTACTCCAGTTACTTCAGAGCAAAGATAGTCTAATCGATAAACTTTTATAGTAACAATTATCTGGATGTACTGATCGATGGTCATTATGAAAGGTCACTGCAGAGCCTACAGTATTGAATCCTCTAGAGATGAGGAAAGGTCGCAGACACTGATAAACATAGTTGAAAATTAATATGGCTAGCACATGTACCAGCGCTTGTTTTATCTTACCTTTTTCTGCCATTTGTTGTGTGATATGGTATTGTGATTAGAAGCATGCATGGTCTGTAATCAAGTAAGAATGGTTCGAGCCTTTTCAGTGGACTTCATGCATGCAACGACCCTGGACAAGTTATTAATGTCACGTAGCAATGTAGGTTGGTACAGGCGTAAATTGCCAAGTAAATGACTGGCCGTGAATTCCCTGTGTTCTGGACTTTGGGATTCACCCAGTGCCAGCTGAGGAGCAGGCTGAAGAGCGGAAAGTGAGTGCATTCCCCTCCATTCCATATGAGATGTGGAAGCATCACTCTACTATGCTTGATTGATTATTTGATTTCAGAAAGAGTTTAATGGAGTTGTTGAGTTCGAAGACGTCCACTTCAGCTATCCAACCAGGTCAACGGTCGCAGTCCTTCGCGGTCTCTTCCTTCGTGTGGAACAGGGACAGACGATCGCTCTTGTTGGAAGCTCTGGCTGTGGAAAGAGTACAACAGTTCAGCTACTGGAGAGATTCTACGATATCCCTGAGGGAAAAGTGGTATGTAGTATGTTATGTGTTGTATGTGTTCATGTTCGTACATATCCAGACACTCAATGTTTTGCCTTTTTAGCTACACTGCAGACACATTATGAGACGCTTCATTATAATAATAATAATAATAATTTTCGTTTAATATCTTCAAACTGACAATAACGCAGTATGATTACAAATCAGTATGAACGGATGATCACAAGTTATTACAGGAGTCGAATTTAACTGTACATGGCAGCCATGCAAGGCGCCCATCACGTCCTACATCTCATTTTATCAAACGCGCCATCTCGCGAATGAAAAGGCTGAGTGGACCTAAATTTGGGAGGGTTGCGGGAAGCGATCCCGCTACTGCTTGCTCTTCATGCCAGTGATGTTACCACTACTCTATGGACCCCCATAATTAGAATCTGATATGACACAGTCGGAAACGTGGATCCCAAAACTGATTAACCTACAGAAAATAAACTTGTTATATACGACCTCATTATAGTTGGCTCTTCATGTAACCCAAAGGGACAGCTTTATAACAAGTTTCTAGTGTACCTCCCAGAAGCTAGGTCATATGTTAAAGTTCTTAAGTTCATTGATGATCAAATATGGTTCAGATGCCTGGAAAGCCATCGCTGGCATATGTTATTATGTATGTGTCAATTGCTTCAGTGAAGCTCTCAAAGGCACAGTGCACACTGCACAGTGCATTGCTGTCTTAATGATCTAAACATCAGCTAAACAGAGATTGTATGTGGAACTAGATGTATGTATATGTCTAGTATTAGGTATGCATCTTCTCATACAAAATCCTTGTACCTACTTGATCAGTGTCTTTCTGTAGAATTTTGCATAACATTTTAACTGGCCTGCCTGAAAATATGAAATCCTTATAATGCGGACTCATACTTAACTTTAACCATTAGTCTCTCCTTACACCCATCGTCACAGTCGGTGATCTTCAGGTCTTTTAGTCATGATGCACAACTGTCATGAGAACTGCACAGGGTCTCGTGCATTCCATGTACTAACTCCCAAGGAATGGAACCGACTACCAATGCTTCTCCAGTGCTTGAACTGTCTTCCCTCAAGAGTCGCCTTTAACTCTTTACTTCTCAATTGACTTTCAAACATCTAACTGCTCTTCACCTGACTGCATGCGTTAAAATGTTTTGCAATAATAATGATGATGGTAGTAACAATACTACTACTACTGCTGCTGTTGAAGGCACTCCTTGATAGCCAGTCTCTCTCTCTTTTTGAATTGTTATCATTTGATTATTAGAACGAGTTTTACGAGACCGCCTGGTAATTGATAATTTACGGTTTAATGACCATCTCACCTATTCTCTGTTCAAAACTAAATGTAGTTGAAGTTACTGATCAATTTACTTTTGACCTTGGTTCCAGTGATGGATTCTTACTTGTAATTATTTATGTACAATCTTTTAAATGTAAATGTTTACATTTTTATGAATTGGCATATAAGAAAACCTTAATTGCTCATGTATTTGACATTAAGTCTGTATTAATTTTGTTTGTGAATACAAGCATAATTTGTTAACACTAAATTATAAAACATAGAATGAAGTAGCAGTTATAAATCATCGAAAGAATGAAGAGGTAGAAAAGTGCGGCTGATTTTGGTTGCAGATGGTGGATGGTCGCGATGTGAAGGCGTTGAACGTTGCCTGGCTGAGAAGTCAGCTGGGAATTGTCTCTCAGGAACCGACTCTGTTCGACTATAGCATCCGAGAAAACATCGCTTACGGCGACAACAGTCGAAATGTTTCGATGGATGAGATCATTGCATCAGCACGCAAAGCCAACATTCACAGTTTCATTGAAAATCTACCACAGGTGATTGCTATCTCTTTCTCTCTGTCTCTCTCTGTTTGTCTGCCTCTCTGTATGCCTCTCTCACTGTTTCTGTATCTCTCTGTCTCTGTGTCTCTTTTTGCTTCTGTCTCTTTCGCTATATGGATTCATTGAAAATCTAATTTTTCAGGTTATTGATTTATATCCTGTATCTGTCTTTGTGTTTATCTGTTTGTCTCTTTCTTTGTCTGTCCTGTCTCTCTGTCTCCTCTTTCTTGTCTTAACTGTGTAGTTTTTACACAGGGACTTATGAACAGTATCTGATGAGGATCTTCTCAGAACTTTTGGGTTTTGAAAAATGTGTAACATTGGAAATATAATGTATAAATATAACAGCTTAAATTACTGGTTATGTATATTATACATTACCATTAATTTCCATTTTTCATATGTTGTAAGCTGTGAAGTGATGTGGTGTGTCATCCTCCTGTGATTAGGTGTACTGTACTTGTGTACAGATTTAACTACAGAATATTTAAGTTTTAGAGTATTGTCCCACTTTATGAGTGATCTGGTTAAGACGATCTGTTCCCATCAACTTTGTATTAATTGGTCCACTCTGTAGTCTTGCTACACAATTATAAACAGGTACTTAAGAAATAAATGGAAAGAAATAAGTATTGAATAGCTGGCTTTAATCTTTCTGGAAACACTCTCTGATCGCATATTGTTTATTATTTTTCTTGCAAAGGGTTACGAAACAAGTGCTGGTGACAAAGGAACCCAGCTGAGTGGGGGACAGAAGCAGAGAATAGCGATCGCAAGAGCCCTCGTCAGAGATCCTAAAATCCTTCTGCTCGACGAAGCAACCTCTGCTCTAGACACTGAAAGCGAAAAGGTACTTACTTACTATTTTATGTTGTCTATCTTTTGCATTTTGTGATATGTGCAGAAATTTCTTTTGTATGTGTAATTTGCCCTTCATGCGAGCAAATATTCCAACATCTCCAACGCGAGGCAGTGCTATGGAATAAGGTGGTGCCCAAATTGAGACATTTGGAGGTCACGATTATGATCTGTTTCACTTACTTATCCACCATAGCCATCAGATATGATCTGGGCCTCCAACAAATTCTGATAATTGACTACGGTTTCACCTGAAGTCAGCAGATCACGTGATGCTTTGTGCCTTCTGATAACGCACTATAGAAGTGATTAGATTCGATTAGAGTCTTCTTCGTTTTGATTTGATCTCTTGTCCTGTTCTTGCAGATTGTGCAGGAGGCCTTGGATCAGGCACAGCAGGGCAGAACGTGTCTCGTCATTGCCCATCGCTTGTCTACAATACAGAATGCCAGCTGTATTATGGTATTTCACAACGGATGTATCGCTGAGAAGGGCACTCATTCGGAACTGATTGCACAAAAGGGTCTCTACTATAAACTTGTTCTCGCCCAAGGAAAGAAGATCAGATAAAACCTCAATCATCATTATGTTGTGTTATGCAAGATCTTCTACCATTTGAAAATGGTTTACATATTTGCAATTTAGTTGTCATTTAAGATCTGCCAAAGTTTTCCTTTCTGTTGACTACATAACGAGATATTTTGCTAATTACTGTAGTTTTTTTTAGGTAGGCATTAATCAAAGTGAGTCCTGAGTCAGTTCTTTTAAAGAAATCTTAAGTTGTTTGAAAGAGGACGTTTTACATGATATTTAGATATTCACAGGGTGTGAATATATTTTTTGTTCTGGTTCTGATGTTTGGAAGGCTAGAGGTTGTGTTTACGTTTGTCAGGGTCTTAATCCCGGTTTGTCAATGTGATAATTGTAGCCGAACTATCCCTCTACACCAGAACCTGTTTATAGGCAAATACTTAATGACTTTTCCGTAGCTTACCTTAATTAAACCTTGTGGGACTCTATCATTTCTGTGGGTAGTTTATATGAATATCTCACACTATATACATTGTGATATATTCATCATGTAAAATCTTATGGGACTGAATGGTTTATGTAGTTACTTGATGTAAATATGTCACCATGCATTGAATATACCGTTGTGTCCTATGGCCTTTAAGGTTGTAGGGGTGCCTGTTGTGTGGTGTGTGGAAAAAGATCCTTGAACCCCTTTAATTGACTGAGTGCGTTCTGTAGAACATGATCGCTTGTGTAAAAAGTTGTCCATTTTGTACCTTGTTGAAATGAAGATCTTGTCGATTGAAACTCTTTGACTAATTTTATAGAAGTATCTGAATCTGTTGATTTTCACTCACTTGGGTTCTGTGATGATGATGAGGGTAAATTGCCTAATTTAAACAGATAACAGATTGAACAATGGTTGTATGATTTCTGTGCCTTAGAAGTAAGAGTGGATTTTAAATAGATGAAAGATTGCGTGTGGTTCGTATCATTTCTGCCTCAGAAATGCGATCGTGTGTTTAATACATTCACATTCATGTAGATATGTCATCTTATCCTACATGGAGACATTCACTGAATACCATCGTCACTCAGAAGAGTTTCATAACTTGTGTGAAGAGATTGCGCTTTGACTTTCAGCGTTTACTAGGAATTTCTGTACTCTGTTGTTAAAGATCTTTTTAATAGCAAAATGTTGAATGATGATATGATAAAACAGTTTCTTAATCTGTATAATTATGTACCTGGAAATGCTTCTTTTTTCTTATGTCTCTCTTATATGGGACTTGCGTGTTTCTTGTACTGGCTGTTGCTTTTTAACAAATCGTAACAAGTATGAGTCTACTAGCATAAGAGTTGCAGACTGGTTTGGATGATAGTACTATATTAGTGGATAGTAATATGGAAGCTTTCAAGAGGAAGTTAGGAAGGATGGGCTGTTAAGCATTCCAGTGTAACTTGCTGTGGTTATCTCACAAATTACATATCTTGTGAACTACTTAAAGCCCTGTATGATGTGTTATGTGAGAAGGTATGTGGAATAGGATCTGTTTTTATATAAGTTCATTGATGTTTTGAAATATGAAAGATGTTATCATGTGATAGTCTTTGGTTTCCTCGAGAGGAAATAACCTCATTTAGTTGAAGAATTAATTGACTTGGTTGAGATTTTAGGACCAACTTCAAAGCATTTCGAATCCCACTCTAGCCGTTGCGTACGGACCTTGGGCAAGTCCTTCACTCGCAATTGCTCGTGGCGCTTCGGCGTGAAAATTCCGGCACAGTATCAAATGCTGTAGTCGGGAGCGCCTCTGAGTAGTAGTTGACTTCGAGAGGCGCTATAGAAATATCCGGAATAAATAAATAAATAAATAAATAAATAAATTTCATTTCTAGATAATTGTGTTTTCTGTAAAAAGAACAAACTTTATTTGCTTTATGTCAAGCAGAAATTGTTAACACATAATTGAAGTCTTTTAAGAAGTTGTCTCAAAAACAGATCTGCTTTTGTTTTTATATAATTGCTCGCCTCATACGTGGCTGTGAATAAAACGGTATTTTCTATTTTGCTGTAAATTTTTTATTCTAATGATTTCTGTGATTTCAACGTTTGAGATAAATAGCAGCTTCTGCAAAAAGAGTCATCTTACCTTAAGATGAAGATTGAAATTCAAAAACTTCTTAAAAATTCATGGGCTTTTGTAACTTGAAGTAGATGAGTGAGTTTGCTGAATTGTTGAATACATTCAGTGTAAATAGTTTTAGAGTGCATTCCAAATGTCTCTACTGTACTACTAAAGTTCCTCTTACATTGTTTTGTTTGGTGATTAGATATTTGTCAAGTGATTGTGTGATAGAGTTATCTGTTAGAATATGCTAGTGATTGTAGGCTGCCAAAGGTTTCGGTTAGAACCAGGAGTGGAATCGGTCTACATTCAGTAATGCTTTTCTCATAATATTCCGTTTTAGTATTAACTTAATTAGTTTTTTGTGACTTAATTCTTAGGTTCTGTTTTTCAAGAAGTTTAATTTCTCGTTACAAGAAGTGAATACCTTTGCTGAAGCTGTAGTTTGTTTCCAATTCTCCACTCTCATGGTGACTTGTATGTTATTACGATCTGTGCAGCGTGCTTTTCAACAATCAGTTTCATCTGTCACATATCTGCATTTAATTCGATATTTTGCCAAATGTAAATTTTGTTAAGCTGCAGTTATTTTTTTGTAGATCTGGAAAGCATATCAGTCATTCACAGTTCCATTATTTTCATTCATAATCATGATTTCTCACATTTATTTAAATTTAACAAATTAATTCTATATCACTTTGTGTGATGGAGTAACTTTGAAGCAGGTAGTCCAGTTTAAGCATAGGGGTGTACCATCTATGCTGCTTCACTTTACCACATTAAGCAGAAGAATTGTAAAGTGTGGAGAGGTGCTGTCCATGTTTAGTGCTGAAATTTGTCATATCGGTGGAAAGCTAGAGTTTGGGCCCGTATCTGACTTGTGCAGACTTTTAGAACTTAATGCTCGTGTGAAACTGTCTAGCTGGGTTTGTCAAGTCTTGTCTTAGACAGCTCTGGATCGTTTATCTGTACTGGATCCAATGTATCTCCTTTCCGGTATGACTCCTGTCCACAGTGCAGCATAAAATTTCAGCTTTGGATGGCATCTTCTGCTCAGGTTGCTTAGAAACTTCATGACGTTAATTTGCATCGAATTCTCCAATGTTTGAAAAGCATTTGAACATTTAACTGTGGCTGTGAGTTGTACGGTCCAAGCACCCTGTGAAGAGCTTCTCTGGAAGAGGAGTTATGGAAATGAGCAACTACGATTGAATCTGTATTAATAAAGGATTGCAAATATTTATACTTTGCAAGTAAAATGTTCAATAAATGATTATGCTACTGTTTATGGACTTATTCTTACTTGAAGGATGTATGTGCTTGTAGATCAGCAGAGACAATTTGCACCAAGGCTTAAGTTGCATGATGCAATGGTCGGTTATGTTGCCATGAATATTTGGGGAATCCTTTGTTCTCTGGGTTAAGTGATTCGCATTTCTATGTGACTTTGCGCACGTCATAATTTTCATTGAAACGATATGATCTGGAAATAGTCTAGTGTAATCAGAGCTTATCATTAGTGATCATTTGGTTGATTTGATTTCATTTAAGAAGAAAACAGTGAAGCTTTAGTGTTCATTTTAAATTTGAAGCAATGCCCTGGAGTTTGAAGTTACAAAATAACTGAGATGTAGATGTAAATTTACACGTCTGCTGTTGTGGGATTAATTAATAACTGCACCGGTTATCATTGCAAAGACCTGTTGAGTGTAAGATCAGTGCTTAAACGTATTATTGTCATGTGGGCTGTGTGCCATCTTGTCTTAGGGTGATGCTTGTCTTGATCTCCATTCCTGGCTCTAGAGTTCTTTGCTCTGCTGCACATGATGTCCTGGTTATATCGAACGTCCATGCTGCAGCATAGAATATTTATTGTCGTTGGTCCAACTTTTGGAATAGGTTTCTTATAAAACCCTACAACATTGGTCCTCCATTGAGCTCCTTGGTCTTTCTCTACTCCACAAGTGCTTGAAAACCATACTCTTCGATCCTGGTTTTCTGTTTTTATGTCGGGAGTGCCTCTGATATGAGTCTGAAGCACTGTATAAACCTGTGATGACAATTGCAACTATGGACTTGCAGTTGTGGAAATGGAAAGTGGCTCTGTGTGGCATCCCTTGTCCAGCCATGTTCTTAGTGCTTTTGAGGGGTTTCGGAAAATGCGCTTTATAAAAGTCGTACACACATCCAGTTGATTCCACTGCCCATATAGGACTCATCATTCCACATGGGATCTGTATAGAGCCAATATGGGTTTCATTTAATGCCCATGGATATGCTAGTAGGGAGACAAGCTCCTTGTAAAACTGAGCAGAGAAACTTGCTTGTCTATATGTCAAATGTACATTGTAAATGACTAAAAGTTTCTATATCGACCGTATGGCCTCAACCCTGTCCATATTTTCAATGAATTGGTTGGGTGAGTCCTTCACCACTGCTACCCGTTTCATGCACAGAGAGCATGGGATGTACGTTCTCCCCCAATGCTTTATAAAAGTCCAGATCCGAGCCACCTATCCAAGCATAAATGATTATACAGCGCGAGAGTGTTGTTTCTCTGCGCTCGCTTCTGTTCTACGTCTGACCGTCGTGTAGTTCGAGTAAACTCCGATGACGCTCAGAGCAGTGGCAAAACACGCCCCAAAAGGCGCCCAACACCTTTGCATTGAATCGAATCTGATGACAGGTGCGCCATTGTCACGAATCGCAGCTGACCTAGTTGTTGTTTTTCGAGGGATATGTACAGAGAAAACAACTGTATAGAAGTCGTTTGATTAGATTAGGTTAGATTAGAGATGAGAGATTGAAATGAAGTCGCAATGTGACTTACATTGTTTTGCCGCGTTTTGATATTCAATTGACCAAGTCGGACAATGGGTAAGTAATAGGCCTAAGTCTTGGGATAGATCTTGTAATTCAGGGAAACTCAGGCTACCCATGTTATTTCCTACAGAGACCAATGATCACCAATCATTGACTAATTAAATACCTATGGAGACTGCAGCATTGACGGTTTAATTACCTATGGACACTGGAACCTTGACCACTTAATTGCATAGGGACACTAGCACTTTGGCCGTTTAATTACCTATGAACAATTGAACATTAGCTACTTCTGTATATTACCAACTTCATCAGTCAGCATCATTATTATTCGTTAGCAACTCCTATTGCGCCGGTGTCTAATCACGAAGCCATAGTTCAGAAGATCAGTCTGCCAAGATGGGGTTGTCCCGAATCCCTGAATCCTGAATTCCCAGAAATGATTAAAACAACAGCCCGATATCCCGGAAACAGTTTATTGAAAGCAGTCAAAATCCTTAAAACTATTTGAACTCTGATACATGACATAGACCTAGTGACATAGACCTAGTGTGGCCTTTATGTATCTTAAGAGGCCACGTTTGTGCATCCTAATTAGGCTTGTCAGTTTCGATTTCGGGGATCCGGCCGAAATTTGTTTAGGGGATTCGGGTTTCGTGGATTCGGCACGCACTCACCAAGACAGATGGTGTATGGCAATTTAGAACCAATTAGTCTTAAGCAGAGAATGAATGATACAAGTGTCTGAGCAGAAGAAATAAATACAGGGAAGGAATTTCAGATCTAGGAAGGAATTTCAGATCTAGGAAGGAATTTCAGATCTAGGAAGGAATTTCAGATCCAGGAAGGAATTTCATATATAGGAAGGAATTTCAAATCTAGGTGGACAGCGACTGAAAAGGCTTGTTCACAAAGAACAGTTCCAGTTTTAGGTAAACTCAAATTTATGTGTTTTACATGTTGTATATAGATAACGACATTATGTTGGCAGTTTACAATTTGTTTTGAATTGTGCATCAGCTTTTTATGTTTAATGTCTGTGTTTGTTAAAGAAGCAAATGACCAACAATTTCTGTTTACTGGGACATTTATTTAGCTCCTTTATCAAGATCTTCTCAGAAGCGTTTCACATTACTCTGGTTTCAGCGTGTAAGGACTGTTTGGGTCGGACTCCTTATGGTTCCCTGATTGCAACGATTGTCGTCTGTCTTGGTGTTGGTCTCTTCTGTGGCACCGGATTTCGTGCGCTCGACATCACAGTAAATGGAATATTTCACGGACTCTTTCAGATGACAGTGCCATGGTAACAACAGGACAGAAGCATAACACAATAATTTTATTACATAGCATCAATACAACATTGTGTTAAATAAGTATAATATTAGCAAATCAAAAGCAACTTGGTAAGATAAAAATATGTACCATAAACAGTAGCAATGATGTCATAACATGTAGCATATTAATTTTATAGTTAATTTTAAGTAATTTTGATTAATTATAACTAATTCTAATGGTTTTTATTTAAAATTAATATTACTTGTCAATAACATATGAGACATGAGCTTAACGAATAAGCACATTGTTGCATAAGACAATGTAATGCAGCACAAAAACCACAACAAACCATGACAGAACAATGATATATAAATGCCAAAATAAATTGACAAATCTAATCTTATGACAGCTTTAGTCAGGTAGCCGTGTTCCAGGAACTTTGACATTTTCTTAAAAGCCACTCTATCTCGCATGGTTATTCTTGATTGCTTGCACAATATTGAACTGTTTAAATTTGTTTTCCCAATGTTTGTCAGGTTGCTGAATATTCAGATCATTTTCCTGTTGCTGGGGATTGCGATGGGAATCTTTGCAATTCTTCTGCTTGGCTTTGGATTCCTGACGACAGGAGAGACGAGAGACCGTGTCTGTTCTGGCGTTCGATGTATCAGAGGAGGAGGAGCTCTCGCAGTTGTTGTAAGATCAAAATCAGTAACTTAATTTTATTATACAGAATCATAGAGGGATGAACTTGAATATCTAAATAGCGTTTCATTTTAATCAACTGCTACATAGCTCTTATCAATTCATTTGCAAGCAGAAAAGCAATTTGTACATTTTGAACAGCCACCATTGTACCACCAGCTCTTTTGCAACAAAGCTGTACTATCCTGATGTACAAGTCAGTCAAGGTGTCACACGTTGATTCATTGTGGGGCGTGGTGGCTCAGTGGTGAGTTCGGCGCCTTGTGACCGGAGAGTTGCAGGTTCGAATCCCACTCTAGCCTTGGGCAAGTCCTTCACTTGCAATTGCTCGTGGCGCTTCCGGCACAGTATCAAATGCTGTAGTCGGGAGCGCCTCTGAGTAGTAGTTGACTTCGAGAGGAGCTATATCCGGAATAAATAAATAGAGTAAATAAAAAGTAAACACTTAACTAGCTTGTCACACAAACATCAGAGAACATGCCGCACTTTGTCATCTACAGTCCACAAAGCATCAAAAGTCACTTAAGGTAATATATTGTAATCCATTTGAAAAGGTCATGTTGAAACACACCACGTCAGGAAGAGCTCCACTGCTACAGGCTACAGTTGGTAAACAAGTTGAAATAGACGAGTCCTGGATGACGTCAAAGAATTGACAGGATGCAGAGAAGTTGAAACTGATTTCCAGAGCTTAGGATTAGAATAACTGAGTAAGTGAGGCCCAACAAACGTTGAAATGTTTGGTGTTCTGATTGAGGTATGTACATGAATGTGCTTCAGGTGATGATTTTGACGTATGTCGTTAACGCTGGTTGGCTGGCAATGACTTACCTCTGTGCGATGCCAATCCTTCTGTTTGCAATGCTCTACTCTGTGTGTCAACATGAAATCTACAGACGAGACTTCTGGTTCCTCGATAACTACTGCATCAACATCAGCAGATTTGGTAAGCTTAGGAAAATCCAATATTCAACTGTAAAAGGTAAGATCACTTGTTAACAAAGCCAACTGTGGTAAGCATTAATAGGTAAGATGTCGATCACTTGTTAACAAATCCAACGTTCAACTATGGTAAATATAAAAGGTGAGGTGTTGATCGCTTATTAGGGAAATTCAACATTCAGCTGTGGTAAGCATTAAAGGTAAGATGTTTATCACTGATTTTTATCTTTCTTAAATAGGTTCTTTAGCAGTGACCAATGAAGTGATATGGAAAAAGAACTCAAGTGGTCTTTCTCTGCCTCTTTTTCGTAAGCATTTGAAACCATTCTGCTTGATCATAGTCTTAGGTTGTAAAATGTTAAGAGCATCTGATGACTTTTCTTTCAAGCAGCACTATATAAATCCTGGACTACAAATAGTTATTACCTACCTTAGACAGTGAACATCAGCTCTCAACGGTGTGATCCCTTGAGTTGAAGGAACTTTTAACTTCGGTTATTTTACTTCAACTCATATTTATATATGATTCTGTTATCTGTTTGGATAATCTGGACAGGAATCTACAGAAACTGGACCCTTGGTTACGACGAAGTCGCCTTGTGCGATGAAATCGACCTTAGCCAATTCTGTCAACATGTAAGCAGATTGTTATATTTTACACAAGGAAACTGAATATTTAATTATGAACTGGTGCTTTGTTTAAGACAACCATTCGGATTTGAGCATTTGTATATGATTCCTATTGGTTAGTGTGCTGGACTGTCAACCGAGAGGTTGGGGGTTCAACTACCCGCCAGGGCAGAAATTGGTTTCAAGATTTATGCTCCACCAGCAGCACTCCATCCACCTCAGATATAATTACTCTGACTGCATGATGTAGGTGAGAAGATGAGATGGCAAGGGAGAGGACTGGCCACGACACCCTCACATGCTGAGGCCAAGAAAAATGAAGTTGCGAACACTTCATACCGATGGCTGCCACAGGACTTTTATTTATTTATTTATTTCGGATATTTCTATAGCGCCTCCTCAAGTCTACTACTACTCAGAGGCGCTCCCGACTACAGCATTTGATACTGTGTCGGAGTTTTCATGACGAAGCGCCACAAGCAATCGCGAATAAAGGACTTGCCCAAGGTTCGTACGCAGTGGCTAGAGTGGGATTCGAACCTGCAACCTTCCGGTCACAAGGCGCCGAACTTACCACTGAGCCACCACGTTCTTCCTATCTGTAACTGAGTTGCCCACAAGAACTTAGATGTCAGTCTTCTGACAGAGATTCTGAGAGTTCTGCTTGCATGTATAGTATACACGTCAGTTGTTCTGGATGAGCTTCATTTTCTATGAACATGTTTTAAAATTCTAATGAACCTTGGATTAAAAGTAATAATAATAACACATTGACTTGCTTTATTCACACATGCAGCAACTGTGTAATGTCGAGCACCAAATGAAGTACTTCATAATTATGTCTTCAGAAGCACCTTGACAGAGAGACAGCCACCACAGGCTGCCTCTCAGTCACAGAGTGCGGCTCTGTCTCATCATAGTCTCAGCAGACTTTCTTGGTATCTACCTTACTGCAGTTTGACTTTGGAGCGCCATTGGCTGATGCTCTGTGCATTGTACACTGGAGCTACAGAATTGCTATGGCTTTTAAAACTGGTGTAATGCCTGCTTTTATAAAAAAAAATTATTCAGAAGAGGTTACTTTTTGAAGAATCGTATAATCATGTTTTTAATTAAAACTCCTATATCTATTAAAAGTCCTATGGTTGTCTATTTATGGTTTAGGTCTATGATGCTGGTCCTATGTTCTGTTTCGCTTTCATTGGTTCCTGTTTAATAGTCTTTGGATTGGTAAGTATGAAATTGTCTACTAAGTAATTGATCTGCAGAACTCAACTTAATGTTTTAATGATCGACTATGTAACATTGTGACTGATTTAGATCTATTGAATCAGATTCATATATTCAGATTCATCCTGAAGCATTCACTCAGATTAATTAATTTGCACTTATTCAGATTCATTTAAGATTCTTTCATTATATTCCTTATGCAGACTGTTTTTAACCAAATTATTTGAGATTAATATGTTTCAGACCAGTTCATCTGTTGAATGTTTTTAATTTTACAATGCTACATTGTGTATCTAGATCGTGTATCTGACGAATTTTGGAGCCAATTACTCGCGAGTACGATGTTCACAAGAACTGACAGACTACAAGAGAGCAATTGAAATGGAGGAAGACAACAGCAGCAGAGCTCACTTGGGTAAACTATTATTATCATCATCATCATTATTATTATTATTATTATGAATATTATGACCCTCATGTTCTTGAAACAGTGTTCAGAGACACTGAAATGAACGTCTGGAACAGAATATAACTCATCAAGTTCTGGCTGATCAAAAGTTCAATGGAAGGCAACAGCATTGAATAACTGAATTGTAATTGCAAGACATTGGAAGAGGTAGCAAAACATTTTATTGTATTTTGTTTTCATTATATTTTATTTAACCCAAAGGTTGTAGAAACCTATTCTAAGCAAGGGATAGTCCTCGAACAAACCCTGGGAACTGATCACATTGAACCGTTGGCTTGTTGTGGCAACACATTATTATTATTATTATCAGCAGTGCTTTTTTCTAGGAAAAAAGGTTCTGGAACTGAACAATAGGTGCCGGAACGGAACAATTATGGAAGTGCTAATATCCCGAGAAAAACAGGATTGGGGGTTGGGAGGGGTCTCAATGAAAACTGAAAACGGTTCACAACACTGAAATTAGATCAAAATAATTAAATTATTGTTTTTATTATTAAAATGAATAAATTGTTTTTTAGTAGCTGAAAAAAGGTACCGGAACGCTGTTCCGTGCGTTCCATCTGAAAAAGAGCACTGATTATCAGCAAGGTGTTTTGCTAAGACTTGATGCTGAGACACCAGTTGTGATCAACTGATGCTTGTGGTAGTTGAAAGAGGGATAAGCCTCCTGTCTTGACGGCTGCTTCTTGTGTCTGAGTTGGGTTTTTCTTAAATTCATTTCTTTCACGGAGCTCCTCCGCTGAATTGTTGGTGTCATTTCAAACGCTTCTCCGCTGCTTTCAACATTCAGAATTCAACTTCTTCAAGGTTATCTGTCTGTTTCACCAAACCTTTTGTTATCAACAGAATGCAGTGATTAATTTTGGAATGCTGTCTTTGGGGGATTTAGAAATGACATTGTTATATCACTTGATATAGGATTGTATTTAGCATGTATTCAAGAATATTATCAACTACTGGTACTGTAAAAGTAAAGGACAAGCAAGGCACAACACCAAAGGAGATTTGCAATGATGAAACACGCTCTTTACTTTTTTTAAATTACAATTTCACGCTTTCTGTTTCAGGTATATAAGATCTGGAATAAGAATGCTCATCAATTGAAGACACTGCATCTAAGGAAATTCTCAGACATTTGAAATCTCAGCTAGTGACACATTTTTGTCAAATATTATTTGTTATTTAAATGCTATTTGTAATAAAGAAATGACTCATAATATCAAAGCATTGCATTTGATCTTATACTCAGAAAGTAACAAAACTTTTATTGCTTCGTACTCTATTATTTGTTATTATGAAGAATTTTTATTTTGTCTGGTTGCTTTACGTAGATATTTCTCTTACATATTTCATAAAGACAGAATCTTAATATTTACAGCATACAAAGAAAAAGCTTGAGTAAATTTAAACTGATTAATGATCTTCTTTATGTTTTATCCTACAAACCACTTTTCTATTGTCAGATTTTGAAAGATTGTTGATATGAAGCTCTCATAATTATACTCGCCAATTTATCAATGTGTGTGGTTTTGCCAAACTTTTTCAGCTTGAGACATTGTTGTGTGAATCTTTTATAAACTCCAATCTCTTAGTACGTGTGTTCACCAAACGTTTTCAACTTTTTCAAGTACTATTCAGTGTAGGGCTATTAAGCAGTTTACGTCTGAAATCCAATTTTTGAAATCGGAGGCGGTTGGATGACATCCGGACACCAAGCACCTTAGATGTCTGAAGCATTTGCTGCACTTCAGAGTTTTCCTCTACAGCTGGGCAATGGACATTATATTCGTGATTAAATCAGGAGTGTAGACTGTAGAGGGTATAGAGTATCTGTGTCTGACTGGTCTGTGGTCACACTTGGTCTTCCTGTGGAAGACCAAGTGTGACCACAGACCATGTGATAATGTGAAGCTAAATAGCACTGCGAGAACGGAACACAGCCATGACAGAGGACGTACGACACCAAACGATCTTTCGAGTTGCTCCAACAGAATCCCATGGTGAGTAGTGTCGAAGTCTGCTCCCTCATCAAAAAGGGCGAGCACAGTAACGTGGCGCCGCCAGAACCACAAAGTATTGACGGGAACGCGTGTTTTGGCGTTCGCCCGCCCAGACGCCAGCCCTCGTCGCGCCGGGCGGGTCTCATGACTCCAGCCCACTACCCGTCTGGAGCCACCGAGTCACTGCCTTGTCTACTTCCAACGTAAATGGCTGTTCTCTATCTCTGCTCATACTCATAGTGAACGTTCCTATCAGGGAAGATTCAGGATTGGCCGCTTCCTTAAGATAGGAAACACTACACCGTTCTGCAGTGGTTAAAGTGCTTTGGGTGAGCAGTGGGAACGCCAAAGAAGAGTTTCATTGGAACGCATGCGTGAGCAGTGGGAACGCAAGCAAAGAATTTCGACAGCTGTGGGAACGCCGTTCCCACTCCACTTTAACCCCTGCCGTTCTGTATCTGGGTCTGACTCTGCCTCTTCCGCGGTCGCCGGATGGGCAACGTCCTGAGGATGGCCGTCTCTCAGAACAGGGTTCGTTCTCTTACCGGCAGGAGTCTTCCTCTTTTGTGTGCCTTCTTCCTCTTACTCTCCAACTGATCTAGACCTTGACGTACCATTATACATCTCGTGACTCTTGAACTATCGCCATTTATAAGGGACACCAAACGTTTTCTAAGTATCAGCAGTCTTATTGTCAAGACCTTAAACCTCAAGACCAAGACGTTGAACCTCAAGACCAAGACTTTGCACCTCAAGACCAAGACGTTGAACCTCAAGACCAAGACTTTGCACCTCAAGACCGAGACCAAGACCCAAAAAACCACATTGAGGCCATTCAGAAAGTTTCTTTTAAATCTGATTGAGAAATAACTGAAATTATAACATTGTGATTTATCCGTCTCATTCTTACAGCATTTATGTTTATTCTGTGAATGAGTTGTATTGCATACTTAAATATCAAATGTAATTGTTTAGTTTTTGTAGGCAGTACACAAACTAGTAGTCCTACAGTGACGTCAGTAAAGGAAATTGCTAATTTTGCTTATTGTCCTATTTATATATTTGGTTTATCTGTATAATTGCGATATGTTACGCAATTTTATCAGTGTGACTTAGAACCTTGATTTACTCATTTGGCCTATGTGGCGGGTGGCATACATACGAGTCCATGACAGTAGGCCCTATTGGTAAGAACACAAGACTACAAGCCTTACAAGGCCAAACAGGGGCCCATGCGGGCATGGACGGCGATCTAGGGGGGGGACGGGGGACATGTCCCCCCACCTTTGAGAGTGGGGGGACACTCCATGCATTTGTCCCCCCACATTCTGAAGAAACACCAAAAAAGGCGGAGAAATGTAATTGCGCGTGAGGGTTTTCGCAGCGTTTTTGACCAGACGAGGTAAAAATAATTTTTTTTTGTAGAAGTGTCCCCCCAAAAAAAAATTATGAGAAAGAAGAAGGAATTCGTAAAAAAAGTAAAAACGTGAAACCGTTTTACACGAAGAAATCAGGAAAAGAAAAGGGTTATTGCTCTGGCAAAGTGTATAGAAGGCCAAGTGTGCTCACTCCCGATTTTACGCGGTCCTTTTGAGTTTCCTTTCGCTAGGTGGCGCCATTGTGAAATGATGTTGGTGTGCAGCATTATTCGCAATGCCGCGACATCGTATAGTATTATTAGTTGGGGAATGTAATTAGGCCTACATAAAATTATAATGCATGCATCAACGCGCTGAGCATACAGGTAATAGATTGTATTATAATGCAGGTAATTGTAATTGTAATTGAACATTTATATAGCGCCACTTAAATCAGCGGCGCTTTCGACCCGCATCACTGCCAAAACCGTCAAAAAGAAAGGTTTTCAAGCATCTAGGAGCCATCCATATATTACGTACGCAAAAATCCAGGAAAATTGGACCCCCTGTTCGCAAGCGTACTTTCTTCCACCCCCCCCCCGCGCGTACGTACACTTGACGCACCCCCCCGAAGACCAGCTGCAGAAAGTGTCTCAACAGCCCGACTGTCTGCACTTTAGGCCAGATTGAAGGATGAGTGAGGGCCAATATAGACAAATTATAGGTGTCTCGTTCACAGCACAGAATAACTTTTATATAATGTAATAAAATGCCATCGGACGACTATAGGACAATACAGAGTTATAAATAGGCTAATGTGGACGTCATAATTAGAAATTTATTTTGCGTACGTACACTTTTGTCCCCCCTACCCCCCCGTTCGCACCCGTACGTAAAATCGCCAATATCCGACCCTCCCCCTCATTGCGTACGTAATATGTGGACGGCCCCCTACGGAGCTGAAGAGGAGAGAGGACAAGAAGCTCTTGGCGGAGAGACTGGGGAAGACTGTTCCAGGCTGAAGGACCCACATAAGCAAAGCTCCTGGATTGGGCCGTGGAAGAGTGCATACGCGGAACAACCATAAGGCCACGGGCCGAGGATCGCAAGGAGGCCCTCTCAGGCAGGGAAGAAACCGGGGTGCAGAAATTCATTAGGTAAGACGGAGCAGACCCAGTGAGGCAGTTACGCACGAGGGTGATGGTTTTGAACTGAATTCTCTGTTGGGCAGGAAGCCAGTGGAGGGAGTCACGAATAAAGGCAGTGATGTGGGCAAACTTAGGAATATCACCTATAAGTTAAGACTCTAAAATCATGTTTCTATCAGATACATGCCTTTACTTACAGCCATTTGAAAATATTGACCGCCATTTTGTCCTCCATTTTGTTTTCTGGCAGTGCTACATATGTTCCTTTAGCTTCATCGCATTCCTTGACCCCGAAAATGTTAATTTATACTCTAAAATCGTGTTTTCGTCAGATACTTGGTTTCACTTATAGTCATTTGAAGATATATTGGCCGCCATTTTGTCCGCCATTTTGTTTTCTGGCAGTGCTACATATATGCCTTTAGTTTCATCACATTCCTTGACCCCGAAAATGTTAATTTATACTCTAAAATCGTGTTTCCGTCAGATACATGGTTTTACTTATAGTCATTTTAAGATTTATTGGCCGCCATTTTGTCCGCCATTTTGTTTTCTGGCAGTGCTACATAAATGTTTTTAGTTCCATCGCATTCTTTGACCCCGAAAATGTTAATTTAGACTCTAAAATCATGTTTCCATCACATACATAACTTTACTTATAGCCATATAAAGATACGGCCCGCCATTTTGGCCGATATCTTGTTTTCTCATGCAACCGCTAAAAATCCAGCTTGCTACCCGCGATTTTCGTTTTCAGCAGGGTCAAATTAGTCTACAAACACGGAGTAGGAAATTGTTACATGATTTGCTTCTAACAAGATCGTTTTGAGATTCCAAGCCTAGTCTATGAACATTACCGAGTCCCGGCAGGCCAACACAAATCTACGCTGCCGCCACCTGGCGAAAGCAAACACTAAGAACACAAACGACGCCGTGTTAAAGCCTGGAGTGGGCACACTTGGCCTTCTATACACTTTGTTGCTCTGGGAGAGGGGAAAAAGTTGTAAAACGTGGCGAATGACTAAAAAAGGTCATCAACTTTTTTTCGAGATGAAATCGATATTTTGCGGAGATGAATTGGTGAAAATGAAAGCGGGGAGAAAAGTTGTAAAAAGTGGTGAAAAAGTTGTAAAAAGAGGTGAAGGACTAAAAAAAGTTCATAAACTTTTTTCGGAGATGAAAGGGAAATTTTTCGGAGATGAAGTAGCAGAAATTTTTTGTTGGGACAAGATTTTCCAAAACCGGTCGTCGATGACATCGTGGCCGACTTTGTCCCCCCCACCTCTCAGACACGATCGCCGCCACTGCATGCGGGATCCTCTGCACCCGGGCCCATGAAAAGCTAGCTGCGCCCTATGCAGCTTCTGTAATTAGTAGCCTACATTTTATTAATGCTACTATTACAGACTCCCAAACGGAAAACTTACACGGTGTGATTATTGCTATTGTTATTATGTCTAAGCATAACCTTTCTCATCGTCAGTGAAGACACTGATCCGGATCGGGAGCGACTCTGACTTTGAGTGGCGCAATATAAGTTCTTGATTACAATTACAGTTACAACGTGTAAACCCTATTATTTTATTAAAAGAGATTTTCAACGTTTACGAGCGATGCTATTATATCGACGTCATTTCGTTTCCGCCCGATTGAGTGTTGATGACGTCATTGTCTCTCTAGCTTTCCCTGTAGTTTTAGTAATCTTAATCCGAGGTTGAATCTGACCATCGCAGATTTGCGATTTTTTGCGATAGTTTGTGAATTTTGTCTGCGTTTGTGCTTGACACCCGAGAGATTATGTTTCGTAGGTTACGTTGCCATTTCATGAGGCTGTTGCGGATACGTCGACGCTTGTCCAGTTCGACCGATGGAAGAGGACTGCGAAGACGGAAGTCCAGCGCTGCTACCGGAAGATATGATATCGCCTGTGAAGAGGCGCTGGATGATGCCGCCTGTGAAGAGGCGCTGGGTGATGTCGCCCTTATAAGGGTGCTAGATGATATCGCCTGTGGAGAGGCGCTGGATGATATCGCCTGTGAAGAGGCGCTGAAAGATATCGCCTGTGAAGAGGCGCTGGATGATTTCGCCCTTATAAGAGGGCTGGATGCCATCGCCTGTGAAGAGGCTCTGGACGATATCGCCTGTGAAGAGACGCGGGATAATGTCGCCTGTGAAGAGGCGCTGGATGATATCGCCTGTGAAGAGGCGCTGGATGACATCGCCTGTGAAGAGGCGCTGGATAATGTCGCCTATGTAAAGGCGCTGGATGATATCGCCTGCGAAGAGGCGCTGGTTGATATCGCCTGTGAAGAGGCGATGGATAATGTCGCCTATGTAAAGGTGCTGGATGATATCGCCTGTGGAGAGGCGCTGGATGATATCGCCTGTTAAGAGGCGCTGGATGATGTCGCCCTTTTAAGGGTGCTGGATGATGTCGCCTGTGAAGAGGCGCTGGATGATATCGCCTGTGAAGAGGCGCTGGAAGATATCGTCTGTGAAGAGGCGCTGGATGATGTCGCCCTTTTAAGGGTGCTGGATGATGTCGCCTGTGAAGAGGCGCTGGATGATATCGCCTGTGAAGAGGCGCTGGATGATATCGCCTGTGAAGAGGCGCTGGATGATGTCGCCTGTGAAGAGGCGCTGGATGACATCGCCTGTGAAGATGCGCTAGGTGATGTCGCCATTATAAGGGTGCTGGAGGATGTCGCCTGTGAAGAGGCGCTGGATGATATCGCCTGTGAAGAGGCGCTGGATGACATCGCCTGTGAAGAGGCGCTGGATGATGTCGCCTGTGAAGAGGCGCTGGATGATTTCGCCCTTATAAGAGGGCTGGATGCCATCGCCTGTGAAGAGGCTCTGGACGATATCGCCTGTGAAGAGACGCGGGATAATGTCGCCTGTGAAGAGGCGCTGGATGATATCGCCTGTGAAGAGGCGCTGGATGACATCGCCTGTGAAGAGGCGCTGGATAATGTCGCCTATGTAAAGGCGCTGGATGATATCGCCTGCGAAGAGGCGCTGGTTGATATCGCCTGTGAAGAGGCGATGGATAATGTCGCCTATGTAAAGGTGCTGGATGATATCGCCTGTGGAGAGGCGCTGGATGATATCGCCTGTTAAGAGGCGCTGGATGATGTCGCCCTTTTAAGGGTGCTGGATGATGTCGCCTGTGAAGAGGCGCTGGATGATATCGCCTGTGAAGAGGCGCTGGAAGATATCGTCTGTGAAGAGGCGCTGGATGATGTCGCCCTTTTAAGGGTGCTGGATGATGTCGCCTGTGAAGAGGCGCTGGATGATATCGCCTGTGAAGAGGCGCTGGATGATATCGCCTGTGAAGAGGCGCTGGATGATGTCGCCTGTGAAGAGGCGCTGGATGACATCGCCTGTGAAGATGCGCTAGGTGATGTCGCCATTATAAGGGTGCTGGAGGATGTCGCCTGTGAAGAGGCGCTGGATGATATCGCCTGTGAAGAGGCGCTGGATGACATCGCCTGTGAAGAGGCGCTGGATGATGTCGCCTGTGAAGAGGCGCTGGATGATATCGCCTGTTAAGAGGCGTTGGATGATGTCGCCCTTATAAGGGTGTTGGATGGTATGCCTGTGAAGAAACGCTGGATGATATCGCCTGTGAAGAGGCGCTGGAAGATATCGTCTGTGAAGAGGCGCTGGATGATGTCGCCCTTTTAAGGGTGCTGGATGATGTCGCCTGTGAAGAGGCGCTGGATGATATCGCCTGTGAAGAGGCGCTGGATGACATCGCCTGTGAAGAGGCGCTGGATAATGTCGCCTGTGAAGAGGCGCTGGATGACATCGCCTGTGAAGATGCGCTAGGTGATGTCGCCATTATAAGGGTGCTGGAGGATGTCGCCTGTGAAGAGGCGCTGGATGATATCGCCTGTGAAGAGGCGCTGGATGACATCGCCTGTGAAGAGGCGCTGGATGATGTCGCCTGTGAAGAGGCGCTGGATGATATCGCCTGTGAAGAGGCGCTGGATGATATCGCCTGTGAAGAGGCGCTGGATGATGTCGCCTGTGAAGAGGCGCTGGATGACATCGCCTGTGAAGATGCGCTAGGTGATGTCGCCATTATAAGGGTGCTGGAGGATGTCGCCTGTGAAGAGGCGCTGGATGATATCGCCTGTGAAGAGGCGCTGGATGACATCGCCTGTGAAGAGGCGCTGGATGATGTCGCCTGTGAAGAGGCGCTGGATGATATCGCCTGTTAAGAGGCGTTGGATGATGTCGCCCTTATAAGGGTGTTGGATGGTATGCCTGTGAAGAAACGCTGGATGATATCGCCTGTGAAGAGGCGCTGGAAGATATCGTCTGTGAAGAGGCGCTGGATGATGTCGCCCTTTTAAGGGTGCTGGATGATGTCGCCTGTGAAGAGGCGCTGGATGATATCGCCTGTGAAGAGGCGCTGGATGATATCGCCTGTGAAGAGGCGCTGGATGATGTCGCCTGTGATGAGGCGCTGGATGACATCGCCTGTGAAGATGCGCTAGGTGATGTCGCCATTATAAGGGTGCTGGAGGATGTCGCCTGTGAAGAGGCGCTGGATGATATCGCCTGTGAAGAGGCGCTGGATGATATCGCCTGTGAAGAGGCGCTGGATGATGTCGCCTGTGAAGAGGCGCTGGATGATATCGCCTGTGAAGAGGCGCTGGATGATATCGCCTGTGAAGAGGCGCTGGATGATGTCGCCTGTGAAGAGGCGCTGGATGACATCGCCTGTGAAGATGCGCTAGGTGATGTCGCCATTATAAGGGTGCTGGAGGATGTCGCCTGTGAAGAGGCGCTGGATGATATCGCCTGTGAAGAGGCGCTGGATGACATCGCCTGTGAAGAGGCGCTGGATGATGTCGCCTGTGAAGAGGCGCTGGATTACATCGCCTGTGAAGATGCGCTAGGTGATGTCGCCATTATAAGGGTGCTGGAGGATGTCGCCTGTGAAGAGGCGCTGGATGATATCGCCTGTGAAGAGGCGCTGGATGACATCGCCTGTGAAGAGGCGCTGGATGATGTCGCCTGTGAAGAGGCGCTGGATGATATCGCCTGTTAAGAGGCGTTGGATGATGTCGCCCTTATAAGGGTGTTGGATGGTGTCAACCCAATCCTTCCGTTGACAATCCTTCTGATTAAATCCTTGTTCTCTTCGTACTTAACGCCTATTTAACGTTCACCTTTTGAACACTAATTCTACGTATAAGTATAACCTGAATTAATCAGCAACACAGTTTAATATCTTTTCAGTTTAATAAGAAACAAACAGACAGAACTCAATTCGATTACAACTCAAACAGTCAGCCACACTACTACAGCGAACATCGAATTCAAACTTCTCTAGTCAGCATAATTCTTCGCGCCTCTTGACACACCTGTCTTCTGTGTGCATAAGCGAAATCTAATAATATACATATAGCGCGCCGCTGCCGATATCGGCCGGCCGCGCGTGTCACTAAGACTAAACGTTATACATCTATCATATATACATATACACGTGAAACTAAAGTAAGCGCACTATATATATACGCTAATATCTCGCACTGCAAGACTGTACACAAAACTCAGTTCACATTACCTCCTTCCTTTTTCTGGAATTGAGGAAATTAAATTTCAAAATTTGCGAAATTACCAAAATACATGAAACATATATATATCTAACTAATCAATAAACAGTCTTACGATTACTTATAACCTTGACAAACAATCAGCAATAACATTCAATCTGCCCTTCTTGTACTTCACCTCAACATCAAAAGTTTGTAAGGCTAACGCCCAACGCACAAGTTTAGCAGACTTAGGCATTGACTCAGTCAAATATGTAAGAGGATTGTGATCAGTAAAAATGAAAATTTTTGATCCAATTATAATTTCTTTTAACTTGTTTAGAGCCCAAACAATAGCATAGGCTTCCTTTTCCACAGTAGCCCATCTCTTCTGGGTATCAGTTAACTTCTGACTGATAAATGACACAGGGCGTTCTATTCCCTTGTCGTCCATCTGTGTTAAAACAGCACCGACTGCAAAGTCACTACTATCGCAGTACAAATTGAATGGTTTTCCCACTTCAAAAACATATAACACTACTTTGGATCGCACAGCCTCTTTAAGTAAATCAAATGCTTGCTGATGTTCAACAGTCCAATCAATCTTATCAGAAACACGTTTACTAGTTAAATCAGATAAAGGTTTCGCAATCTGTGCAAAGTCCTTAATAAACTGTCTGTAATAATTAAAAAATCCAAGCAGTTGCTTAACTTGCTTCTTAGTTTCTGGGATCTTCAAATTAGTCAAACTTTCAATTCTGTCTGGATTCATCTTTATCTTACCAGACCCAACCACATGACCGATAAACCTTACCTCACTCTTACCAAATATGCATTTTTTCAAATTCAAAGTAACGTTATGCAATCTCATTTGCATCAAAAATGCATCTAGATGCTGCAAGTGAATATTCCAACTGTCAGAATGCACAGCAATGTCATCAACATACGGTTCTGCAAAGTCACTTATAGGCTGTAAAACTAAATTTATCGCCTTAACAAAAGTTCGTCCAGAATTTATCATTCCAAAAGGAACACGAGTAAATTCATACAGTCCATTATGTGTTACAAAAGCTGTCTTCCATTGATCAGATTGTTTTACAGGACAAGTCCAATAAGCACTTCGACAGTCCAAAATAGAAATCACATTAGACTTTCCAACTTTGTTCAAAACGTCTCTGACAATCGGCATCGGATATTTACAATCCACTGTGAATGAGTTAATGTATCTGTAGTCACAGGCAAGTCTTAAAGATCCGTCTTTCTTTTTAACAATAACCAAAGGGCTTGCCATTCTGCTCGATGATGGTTTGATAATGTTTGTTTTTAACATTTCTTTGATCTGACGTTCCACTTCTGATCGATAAATCAAAGGAATTCGATATGCTGCAAATTCCTTTCCACGAAATCCTGGTTTTAGTTCAATTTCATGTTCAACCAATGTACATAATCCGGGTTTTTCTGAAAATCTGTCACAGTATTTGTTCAAAACTTTCAACAACTGTTCTTGCTGAGTTACTGTCAAATGGCTAATTTGTTCAGGATCGAGGTTAAGTGAATTCTTGTCATCTTGAACCTCATTCCTCATTGGTAATTCAACCACTGAACCAAAATCTTCATCTTCTTCAACGATTAGACCACAACTTAATGCTCGAGTAACATATTTTCTGATCTTGTTGGCGTGAATTATTTTTCGACCATTTTCACCCATATCGACTAAATAAGAGTACTTTGATCTTCGATGTATGATCGTACATGGACCATGCCATCGAGAAATAAGTTTGTTCGTTGACGTTGGATACAAAACTATGACTTTCTCACCAGCTTCAAATTCTTTGTGCTTTGCTCTCTTGTTATACTGATTCGTGTATTGTAATTGCTTTTCTCGAGAGTAAGATTCTGCAAACAATAATGCTTTCTCCATATTTTCTTTGAGTTCTTTCAAATACTTTTCTGGTTTAACTCCAACATGAGGTGGTAAGTTTATTTCTCTAGTCCAACTCTCTTTTAATATTGCCAATGGTCCTCTCGGAATTTTCCCATAGACAAGCATATATGGTGATACTCCAGTAGTTGCATTCGGCACTTCTCGTAATGCCCACACTGTGAAAGGAATTATCTTGTGCCATTTCCTCGGGTTGTCTATTATCACATGATGGATCATCTTTTTAAATGTCTGATTCCATCTTTCTACTAATCCAGCGGCTTCTGGGTGTCCTGGTGTGTCGAATCTTGGACTACAGCCCATTAAATTGAGAAATTCTCTTGTCAAACTGGCTGTGAAGTTCGTTCCTTGATCACTGGTGATCACGGACGGCACACCAACGTTCATGAACAGTTCCGTCAACGCTTCACACACAGCCTTCGCTGTCAGCGATTTCAATAAGAAGATTGTAGGCCATCTGGTGCACGAGTCCACAATGCATAAACAATACTTGTGACCTGCAGCAGATACTGGATCGATCGGGCCAACGAGGTCCATCGTCATTCTCTTGAAGGCGACCTCTTCTCTTGAGACTGGAGTGATAGGCACTCTATCCATCACCAGACTCCTTGCCTTTAGTTGACATTTCTCACAAGACTTACAAAATTTCACGATGTCTCTTCTCATCTTTGGCCATACAAAGGACAACTTTATTCGTTCTCTTGTTTTCTCTTCTCCTAGATGTCCTCCAAATACCGACTCATGTGCCAACTCCATCACTTTAATTCGTCTCTCTTTTGGTAACACTAGTTGATATATCGTCTGGTCTAATATCTGATATTTCTTATGCAATAAACCGTTGATCACACAGAATTCAGATTCTTTCTCTTGTGCTAACTTCCACCACGGCTTCAACGATTCATCATTTCTCTGTTGCTCTTCGAACTTCTTCGAATCGGCAATCTGCACCTTTTGTTCTTCATCCATTTCTTCATCTCTATACAAGTCTCCTATCCCCACATCACATTCATTGTCTTCTTCCGTTTCATTTAATGTGCCATTCTCGCATGCAGCCATCTCTTGCTCGTTTATCTCTGATGTTACACCATCTCGCGATAAGCTTCGTTGCTTATTACTTTCGTTTTCCTCATCACTTGAACTTTCAGTTTCACTCTTCTCATCAACATCTACCATTTCCTGTTTCCGACTCTGCGCTCTCGTCATTACATTTGCTCGTACACTCACATCTCCTTGTATCGTTTTAACTTTCATCTGTGGTACGGCTTTTAATTCGGCAATTATCTCTGGATGCAACAAGAATCTTTCTGTACTGCCCATCTTTGCAATACTAGCACACATCAAAGTGACATAAGGTGTAAGTGAACACTGGATTTTACGCGGAAATCCCTCTTCTTCCACGTCACTACCACACAGTCTAACATCGACTTTTACTAACTTCGCAGGAATGGCCTCTCCTGCCACACACTGCAAATTCACTTTTCCAATTTGTTCCACCTTCATGCCTTCCAGTAATTCTTCACTAATCACCGGAATCTCTGCACCCGAGTCGCTCAGTGCTTTGACTTTCACTGGCTCTTTACCGTCTACTCCACGAATTTCGACCTCGACATATTGCAAGAACGATTTCTTCAATATTCGATTGTCATCTTTTCCTATGACTTCTCTCTGAATTCCAGCATCCAATAGAATTTCTTTTTGAATACCACATTTCATTACCGACTTTACTTCAGTCTCTTGGTTTTCTTGACTCGCGGTTTGATTACCTGTATCACTAACCACTTGAATCAAATTCACCCTTGTGTGTTCTTGATTTCTGCTAGAACTAGCTGCTGCCACTGGAACTGGACAAAATTTAACCAAATGTTTGTCTGAACCACAGTTGTGACAACGCTTCACAACCATGCCTCGTTGTTCATTTCCTTCATATTTCTTATACTGCGTAAACGATGTGTTGCCTTCCCTCTTGGCGAACGGCGCTGACGATTTGTTAAATCCCTGACGACCAAACGTCACGTCTCTGGTCTCATTGGGTACAGGGACACTAGCCTTGACTTCTTTACCTTTGAACTGATTCCCTGTTCCTGGATTACTTTTCCACTTTCCACTCTGGCTTTGGTTTAGGGAACGTTGAGAAGGATAACTGTTTATATTTGGAAATGCAAACCCAATTCGATTGTTTACATGAATGTCTGCTAGGTCTGCCACTGCACTAGCTTGGAGACAGTCAGTTCCTTCCTTCGACAATACAAACTGTAGTGGACCTGGCGGTAAACATTCTTTTAGCTTATCCGCTACCAGCAAATCAAAGAGCGTATCGTACTCTTTGTTCACGTTTCGACTTCTCACGTAATAGTTTAACAAGTTCTTCAGTCTTGCCGTAAACATCGTATAAGTCTCTTCTGTTGTCTTCTTAGCATCCACAAATCTGGTTCTGTATTCTCTCGAAGTCAATTTAAATTCTTTTAATAAGTGCTGCTTGACTCTATCATAATTGTCTAGATCATCGTATGACAATCTATTCAGAACGGTTCGAGCTTTCGGCGTCATCAATGGTAGTAATAATTTCACCCAAAACGGCTTTTCCACAGCAAAGCTACGAAACGCGTTCTCGACTGTTTCAAAATATAATGGCACCTCCATCATATCAGTTGGCATTTGAGGCAATACATGCTTCATTGCATCACCTATTTTCTTAATTTTTGACACCAAAGTTTCACTTTCTTGCTGTTTCCTTCTTTCAGCTTCCCGTTCTTCTCTCATTTGCGTTTCTTTCAATGTCAATTTTGATTTCTCCAGTTTCAGACGTTCTTGTCTTTCTGTCTCTGCCTTTTCCAAACTTTCTTTCTGAAATTTGAATTCTTCTTGTCTTATCTGTTCTGCGCGTTCTAACTCTAACGTTCGCGCTTTTTCTTTTTCTTCTTCACGCATTCTCTTTGCTTCAATCTGTTGCTGACGTACCTCTTCATCACTTTTTCTAGCTTTTTCAAATTCAATCATCTGCTCCAATCTTCTTCTTTCAGCATCTTCCCTATCTCTTTTCAACTGTTCTAACTGAATCTCAAACTGATTCTTTTGCAATTCAAGTTCTGCCTTACGCACTTGTTCTGCTTTATCTTCTCTCTCTCTCTGCAAGCGCAATTCTTCTTGCCTTGAAAGTTCCGTTTTCTCTTCTTTCTCTCTCTGCAGACGCTCTGCTTTCTCTTCTTTCTCTCTCTGCAAGCGCAATTCTTCTTGCCTTGCAAGTTCCGCTTTCTCTTCTTTCTCTCTCTGACGACGCAATTCTTCCTGTCTTATCTCTTTCTCTTCTTGTCTTCGTCTCTCCTCTTTTTCTTTCTCTTCTTGTCTCCGTTTCTCCTCCCTATCTTCTTTCATCATCATCCACTGCATCAACATCTCCATAGACATAGGCACAGGAGGTTTTTCAATAGCCTTTTCTACGGCACCGCCAACGGCACCTTCTTCTTCGACTTCTTCTTTAACCCACACTTCAGCGAGTTCATGTATCATGTCACCACGTGACATACCTTCTAATTGTTCTTCTTTAAAACCGGCTTTCAACAAACGCTGTTTTAGCCTTTCAGTAGACATCTTCTTAATATCTGCTTGTCTTTCAGCACTTAGTTTCTCCATCTTACTTGTTTACTTTAGTGATTTCTCTTTTCAAAGAAGTCACGGTTTTTCTTGGTGTGTGAATCGATAAACAAACGGGATTTCTTTTGTATTTGTTCGTGAAAAACAACGAAATTTTTATACCGTTTCTCGTGTTCCACCGTCGTTGATATCGTAAACTCGTCACACAGCACACAACGCGTAGATTCTTCTAACACCGTCGTAGATTCTTCTAACACCGTTGTAAAGGTGATAACGTGAATTTTAATCCACCGTGAGTTTATATCCACCGTGAGTATTTATTCCACCGTGAGTATTTATCCACCGTGAGTATTTATCCACCGTGAGTATTTATCCACACCGACGCTGCCACCAATAATGTCAACCCAATCCTTCCGTTGACAATCCTTCTGATTAAATCCTTGTTCTCTTCGTACTTAACGCCTATTTAACGTTCACCTTTTGAACACTAATTCTACGTATAAGTATAACCTGAATTAATCAGCAACACAGTTTAATATCTTTTCAGTTTAATAAGAAACAAACAGACAGAACTCAATTCGATTACAACTCAAACAGTCAGCCACACTACTACAGCGAACATCGAATTCAAACTTCTCTAGTCAGCATAATTCTTCGCGCCTCTTGACACACCTGTCTTCTGTGTGCATAAGCGAAATCTAATAATATACATATAGCGCGCCGCTGCCGATATCGGCCGGCCGCGCGTGTCACTAAGACTAAACGTTATACATCTATCATATATACATATACACGTGAAACTAAAGTAAGCGCACTATATATATACGCTAATATCTCGCACTGCAAGACTGTACACAAAACTCAGTTCACAGATGGTATGCCTGTGAAGAAACGCTGGATGATATCGCCTGTGAAGAGGCGCTGGAAGATATCGTCTGTGAAGAGGCGCTGGATGATGTCGCCCTTTTAAGGGTGCTGGATGATGTCGCCTGTGAAGAGGCGCTGGATGATATCGCCTGTGAAGATGCGCTAGGTGATGTCGCCATTATAAGGGTGCTGGAGGATGTCGCCTGTGAAGAGGCGCTGGATGATATCGCCTGTGAAGAGGCGCTGGATGACATCGCCTGTGAAGAGGCGCTGGATGATGTCGCCTGTGAAGAGGCGCTGAATGATATCGCCTGTGAAGAGGCGCTGGATGATATCGCCTGTGAAGAGGCGCTGGATGATGTCGCCTGTGAAGAGGCGCTGGATGACATCGCCTGTGAAGATGCGCTAGGTGATGTCGCCATTATAAGGGTGCTGGAGGATGTCGCCTGTGAAGAGGCGCTGGATGACATCGCCTGTGAAGAGGCGCTGGATGATGTCGCCTGTGAAGAGGCGCTGGATGATATCGCCTGTGAAGAGGCGCTGGATGATATCGCCTGTGAAGAGGCGCTGGATGATGTCGCCTGTGAAAAAAGGCGCTGGATGACATCGCCTGTGAAGATGCGCTAGGTGATGTCGCCATTATAAGGGTGCTGGAGGATGTCGCCTGTGAAGAGGCGCTGGATGATGTCGCCATTATAATGGTGCTGGAGGATGTAGCCTTTGTAAAGGTGCTTCATGATATCGCCTGTGAAGAGGCGCTTGATGATGCCGCATGTGATGAGACTCACGATGATTTCGCCTATGGAGAGGCGCTGGATGATGTCGACTGTGTCGACTCAAGGGAAGGGAGAAGTGTGTTGGCTCCTTTATTCGGCACTACTTGCGTCGTCTTTCCACTTCGTATTAAGAAGAAGAACACATCTTCAGAAAGCACTCAGCATTTTCTGTGAATCGTCTTGCAACATCTGGTGAGTAAGAAATTGAAACAACCGTACATACCGATTCATATCTCATATCATCTAGGGTTCTTCTATAGCGCTGCTATCAAGATACAAAATGCTGTCGTCTATTGTCGCTCCAAACGCTGTGTCGATGACAGCCTTTAGATTGGTCAACCACTGAGAACTGCAATTATGACCAACCGGCCGGTTGCCAACTAATGCAAGTAATGCATGATCTTACACAGGCCTGGTGGCTTGAGAGATGTTACCACGTACGCTACATCCTTTACCATTTACGAGGACAAGTTGGACGGTGGCGTTACTGTGTATTCCTGACTTCATCGGATGTCGTAGTGTCTTATCGTCAAAGCACGCGGTACCGGGATTCGACGCATGTTGTCAAACAGCCAATTGCGGATTGGAATCCTTTGTTTTGGTCCACGTTGGTGCAGAAGCTCGCCTTTTGTGATTCATCAATTTATCTGAGCATGCACTGTTTCCTTAGTGATGAACTTTTATGGGGCCATCCACATATTACGTACGCACTGAGATATAGGCCTCTTATAGGGGGAAGGGGGTCGGATTTTGGCGATTTTGCGTACGGGTGCGAACGGGGGGGGGGGACAAAAGTGTACGTACGCAAAATAAGTTTCTAATTATGACGTCCACATTAGCCTATTTATAACTCTGTATTGTCCTATAGTCGTCCGATGGCAT